>JAQQSU010014781.1:0-11331 GCA_028627135.1 Pseudochirops cupreus | reverse complement strand
AAGGAGGGGCAGGATAGGAAGGAGGGACATATAATCAGTCTCTCACAATATGCCCACTGTGGAGAGGTTCTGCATAATTACACATATACAGCCTGTATTTAATTGCTTGTCCTTCCAGTGGGGGTGGGTGACAAGGGAGGAAGGGAAAGAAACTAGAATTTAAAGTTCTATAATCAAATGTTAAAAATATATATGTGTGTATATATATATATGTATATATATATATATACATATACAATTATTAATGTTATTATTAACTACATCCAACTGGGAATTAAGATACAAGGCACTGTGATAGGGAGATCCATCCTGCCCTACTGGAAAGTCAGAGGGGTGAGGGGGAGGACAAAGGAGAAAGCAGATTGGGAGAGGGGTTATGCAGTGGGATGGCTGTTTTGAGGTGTTGGGTAGGGGAAAGATGGGGAGAAAATTTGTAACACAAAATCTTGTGGAAATGAATGATATAAAAAAGAAAATAAATTAATTAATTTTTTTAAAAAAGAGTCTATCCACTATGGCAAATCTTTAATAAACTTTGCTTTTTTTTGATTGAGAAAAAAAAATTGCTCAGGAAGCAGGAGGGAAAGGAAAGAAGAGATATGCATATACATAAAAACAAAGATCAGGAGTAGAATAGGTATCAGAATATATGTCTATATATGTATGTGAAGATGTGTATGTATATATCTTAAACTATGGAGAAATAATTCTAAATTTTATGTTGGCCTTTTGGGGGGTGGCAGAAGGAATGTATATATTTATAGGTATAGAGTAACTTATCTAAACTTTATTGTGGCCTTTGAGGGTTGGAGCAGGGAGGAGAACAAAGTAATAATACATAGTAGAGAACAAAAGGAAACTCAAAAAGAAGAAAAGAAAAGATGAATGATTCTCATCCCAATGAGCGTTATTTATCATAGGCTTTCTTGAAATGAAAATTTATTATTAGATATTTTGAATCCTCTCATATTATTCTATGTATATGAGATGCTTTTATTTCTTTCTGGCTTTGTATTTAAGTTCCAATAAATGAGATTATGATATTTTTTGTTTCTTTTTTCACTTCTCTATTTCTGTTCTGGCATTTGAGTCTAAAAGAAAATTTTGAGGCAAAAAAGTGTTCATCCAACTTCTAATGAAAGGCTTTTATTAATGGAGAACCTTTCTCCTACTCCTCCCCCAAAGAAGCCCATTTTACTTTTGGAAAACTTTAGTTATTAAAAATTATTTCTTTACATGAAGTCAAGTATGTAACATCTAACTAAAAATGGTTGTACTAATGTTTATTGAAGACCAGAACTTTTGATGTGAGAGATGCCAAAACATTTTTAGGACTGCTTTCCACATTTGGTGTCCAGGAAGTCAGTGAACTCTCAATTGTGGAACCAATAAGTTATAGTGTGTACAGTAGTCACACCCTGGTAAACCATTTAGGCAGAAAAGTCAACCCAGGTTGAGGGTAACTTATGGCCCACAAACCCATCAGTTCAGTTGGGGGGGAGGGGTGGGTCCTAGCCTAAACACATGATGACTTCCCTAGATGAAAACAATTTGTTCCAGTGGTCATGAAGGCAGCTGAAGCAGGAACTATGGAGTACTTAGAACTTCATTAGACATCAAAGATGCCAACTTCATCCCCTGCATCTTGAGCAACTGGCAGTTGTCTTGGCTTTTGTCTTGCCACTAGAATTTGATGACTTTGGAAGCATGAGGGTGCTGACTTTGTGCAACTCTATCAAGTTGCCTCACTTAAATGATTTATACTCAAGTCAAAACATATAACACATACTACTTTGCAATTTTTGCCTACCTCAAAGTCCTGTGGCTGGCACTGGGCAAGTGACAAAGGAGAAGAGCACAGATGCACTGGAGCTGTAGTTACACTCTTTCACACAAGCAGCCCAGGCGATTGGGCCATCTTCTTACTGAATTGAAGCCTAACTGGGACTTGGTGTCACATTGGGTATTTTAAAAACCTATTTTGAGAACCACATTTTGACCTCCTGGCATGAAGAAGGTACTAGAATAGGTACCCTAAAAATTGCTAGCATCACCCAACCTTACCCTATGTCAGGTGGGGAACCTACTCTATAGTCAAAATACACACAAAAAAAGTACAAAAATTCTAAAGAAGATTCTATTCACCACAGAATATGCTCGGGCTTATGGACAAAAAATCCAGTAGAACTGAAAGACAAACAGCTCTTATTGCAAAAAAACTCTCTTGGTATTACATCAAAATAGCAGCCTGGAGTGAAGTTGGGCTGACAGCAAGCTAAAGTAAGAGCAAGATACAGTTTTTCTGGAAAGGGCACAGTGATGGAGAGCACGAAAAAGCAGGTGTAGGTTTTGCAGTAAAAACTAACATAATTACCAAGATTCTATGGTTCCCAAAAGGAACAAATGACAGACATGAAAATATGATTGCCACTTGCATTAAAGTTCCATGTAACCATAATCAGTGTCTATGCTTCCACCATGATAATCACTGATGGGGTTAAAAAAAAAACACTTTATGAAGACCTGGAGATTCTCAGCATCAATGTGACAAACAAAAGAAGACAAGACTATAATTCTGGGCAACTTTAACAGCAGAGCAGACACAGACTATCATATATGGCAGGGGGTTGGGAGGAATGAACTTGGAAACAGCAACAGCAATGCTCACTTACTACTCATGATCTTTTCATTACCAGTACTGTCATCCATTTTCCAATATGCAATAAAACTTCAAGGATGTAGGCTGGAAGCAGATATTTGCATTTAATGGACTAGGAGATTGTAAAGAGAAGAGGAAGACAAGACATGGGAGTGAAGAAGGCAATGCATGCACAGAGTGCTGGAGTGATCTTTGATATCCTCTCCAAGCTAAACATTCTCATTCAACAAAAGAAGGGGCCCCAAGGCAAGATAACTACCAGTAGAATTAGTGTGAAGAGACTAGAACACTCCTCTGAATGGAAATAGTTCCTTGTTAACTTGGAGAGAAAGCTGAGCCAATACATAATTGGCAACAGTGGACCAGAAAATGAGTGGGGAGCTTTCTGAGATTTGGTATACATTGTCACCTTAATTTGTCTGAGCCAGAACACTCAGAAACACAAAGATTGGTTTGAAGAAATTTACAGAGAAACTCAGAAGCTGTTCATTTTTTTAAAAATTAGAACTGCACAAGGTTTACAAGCAGGATATTTCATCTATTCCTAAGAAGGCAATATTTAAGTGAATCAAAAATAAGGAACAAGCAAAAAAAAGAAAGATGCAGGATTCTTGTATCAGTAAGAAGGGAGATGAAATTCAATTGTACTCCAATAGTAAACATTCAAGGACATGTTATGATGCCACTAAGGCTATCTATGGGCCAAAGATCTTTGGTGCATCTCCACTACTCAGTGCTGATGGCCCAACATTGATTAGTGCTGAGAACAAGATTAGAGAAGTGGACTTCCACAGCATTCTCAAAAGATCAACGACAACTAAGGCTGAAGTCATTGGCTGTACACCTTAGGCTGAAGTCAGTGCTTCTCTAGCAGAACTTCCAACTGAAGAAGAGGTTTTCAATGTCATGAAACTGTGGCAAAGCACCTGGTGCTAATTCTATTCCAACTGAGATTTACAAAGCAGGGGACTATAACAGCAAGCATCCTAGCATACCCAGGATGGCTGCTAGCACAGGTTCTTTGATCTGCTTTCCTAAAGGAAAGCAACTCAAAATGGGTTAACAATCTTACTTTAATCAAGCAAACATAGCATTGACCTAGTTCAGGGGGAAAAGTCAGCACCCTGAACTTCAGAGAAAACAAACAAAAGTTTCAAACAGACAAAAATACAGAGAAAATAACACAATTCAACAGACAGGGCTTCTAGCTGTCTGACCATTACATCCATAACAAGTCAGTCACCAGTGAGAGAAGCACCAACATCAGGGTTTTCAAACCCTGGAGGCTCCATGCCTGCCCAAAGTCTCCTCTGTTCAAATCACACAACTCTTCCCAAAGGGAGCCCCAAAAGAAAACCCTGCCTTTAGAAGTATATATAGCCTTCTCCAGGTTCAGAAAACATCACAACCCTCAACTACAAAGTAACAAAAGTTATACCTTTCTGAAAAACAAGTCTCCCTCAAATCAAGCTTCTCCTGTGGGCTTTGCTCCATGCTTCAACAAACACTTCCCACAACAGGCTCCATGTGACCACATTCAGCCCAATAGGGGGCAGAGTTTTATTTAAAATCAGGAAAGGTCTTCAAGTTCAACTAAGGCTTATTAACTTCAGGGGCAGATCTTCAAATTACCATTATCATTACAGGGTCCACTGCTCATACAAAAGCTGACTGAAATATTCTGGATTATATGGCAAGAGAAGGTTATCTCCCTAGAGATCAAGGATTCCTCTGCTTTCAGTTTCTATGAATGAAAAAGAAATAAGCTATCCTGCAACAAAAGTAAAAGGATATCTCTTAATCATGGCCAGCAAAATTTTTGACAGAGCTATGCTTAACAGTCTAATACTTCACCTAAAAGACAGTAATTTAATTGAGAGCCAATGTGGTTTCAGAAAGTGGTGAAAAACTGTGAATATGGTGTTTCTTGATTGACAACTCCAGGAGGAACTTCAGGAGCAGAACAGAGGTTTATACATAATGTTCATCAATGTGAATAAGGCCTTTGACACTATGTTTGTGTAAGATCATGGCAAAACTGGGCTCCGTGTCGAAGTTCAGTCACATCATATGCCACAGCCACAGTGGCATATTTACATGGCACATTTAAATGAAGCTCTTGAGCTTTGCCATTCACCAAGGCAGTGAAGCAGGGATTTGTGATTCCTGCCATAATTTTTTAGTAATGAAACTGAATAATGTGTTAAACAAGGATGACAATGGAATCAAAGCCTACTACTGCACTGACCTTTAATTCCTTAACAAGGAAATGCTACAAGCCAGGACTAAAGAGGAAGTAGAGATGGTACAGGACATTTTAAATGAAGATAAGTGTTCACTCAATGCAGCCTTTGAAGATGAGAACAGGGTAGGGATTGATTCTCTGCTGTATGTGTGGATTTTGACCTGACAAGTAACACCAAGAAAACACAGATTCTCCAACAACCAGCACCACAGCATGTATAAATGGAAGCACTGATGACACCAGGTAGAAACATTTTGAAGGCTTGGGTTAAATTCATGTGTATTGGTAGTGTACTTCTAGGAATGTACACAGAGATGATAAGGTTTATACACAAACTGTCAGAGTAATCCCAGTGTTTGGGAGGTTCTAAGAGAATGTGTGGAAGAGAAGAGTTAGTAAGCCAACTACAAAACTGAAAGTCTACAGAAACACAGGGCTGATCTTGTTGTTGAAAGCCTATGAAACCTGTACAGGCTACCAGCACCATGATAGAAAATTGAAACACTTCCATCAGAACTACCTTAGGAAGATTATGAAGATCATGTGTCAAGATAAGGTACCAGACCCTGAGTTCTTTATCAAACTGAACTGCCAAGCATTCAAACTCCTCTGCAACTTCTCAGTTTTGATGGGCTGACCGAGTAGATCAATGTCAGATATATGTTTCTTTAAAAGACTGTTTTAAAGAGAACTCTATAGGCAACTCTATGTACACTCTATAATGTAAACACTCACACAATGGTCAGAAGAAGCAATACAAGAACACTCTCAGTAGAACTCTCCAAGACATGGGAGACACTGAGACAGGCCTCCTAACATGGCATGGACTCCTCAAAGAAGACGCTGCGGTCTATTAGCAAAGTAAAATTGAAGTAGCTCAAAAGAAATATGAAATGAACAAAATTAGAGTCATCTACACTCTAAATATTCATATCGACCATTTGTTCCTGACCTGTGGTAAGGCCTTTTGAGTTCATATTTGTCAAATCAACCACAGTCAAACACGCTGCACCTTGACCCCAACAAAGTTGGTCCTCTTCAATCACAAACCAACTTATCTGTCTAAAAGTAAGAGACAGTATTATGTGAAACAGGAGTAAATTAGCTACTTTTGTAATATGATCAGGGATGTAGTTAGGATATAAGTTGTCACTGCTATTTCATACACTGCTAGAAGCTAGTATAGCAATAAAATAAGAGGTTAACTTTGAGAGAATAAGAACGGGAAAAGAGAAAACAAAATTGTCATGTTTTGTAGATGGCATAATGGTTCTCTTAGAGGTCCGTAGAGAGGTAACTCAAAATTAATTAAAATAGTAATTTCAGAAGAGTTTTAGGTTATAAAATATGAGAAAGCAAACTGCACATCTCTGTAGCTTGTAGTTCTTTTTCTCAGTTTTATCCTCTGAGACTAAGTAGAACAAATCAAATTCTTTTTTTTTTACAAAATAGTCCCTAAAATACTTGAAGAAACGTACCATGGTACCCCACCACTGCAAGTTTTCTCTTCTCTAGGATAAATATTCAAGGATACTTTATTTGACTATTCTATTCTCTGACCAATTCTGAGGCTGCATTAATGGGTTGCAGAATTCTACAACCTGGGATCATTCGTCTCTCATTCTGCAACATATGGAACCTCAGTAAATGGCAAATTATATCCCACACTGAAGCTGAGTGAATGAACTGAGAACTACCAGTCATACACTTCTTGGAACAAAGATCAAGTATTAGAATAGAAAGTTCTTTCATTGCCTCTGTTCATAACCCATAAATAACCACACTAGATGGAGGCATTATACTGAACTCACCTAATCTTCAAAATACTCTGAGAGAGCTATAGAAACATCCCCAACAGCAAAGAACTCCACTGTGGGATTAAGGACACATTTAGGCCAATGATTCCTTGGAATCACAAAGCAAATAAAATATTCTCTGAACTCTGATCCTAAAGCATCTCAGCAGGACAAGTCCATTTGTTTTCAGTTTATAGCACAATGACAGCATATGTAATACAAATCAAAACAAAGAGGGGAAAATAAAATTTCAAAAGATAAGGTAGAGAAACAAAGTTGCATCAAAGTGTATAACTAATAGTCTGCCACCTTTAAAATTTTTTTCTTAAATTCCCAATCTGATTATTCTGAGGTCCTAGGGAACCAACAGATTTAGAGTTCATGGATAGCCACAGGATGAAAAAAAATAGAAAGCAATTTAGGCTGTCCAACTCCTTAGGTTCTGGAAGAGGAAAGCAATAAGCTAAAAAATGAAGTGATCTGCCTAATGTCACATAAAACAAAAAGTGGCAAATGAAGGAAATGTAAAGCACTACAAGTTCTTTGAAAAAACAACAACAACATCCTAATGGGGTCACAGGGAGTCTGATATGACTGAAACAACTCAACACTAACAATATGTATCTCACGGAGGTGGTTTTTGAATCATGCAATATACATGAAAGCCCTATGGTAACCATAATAAAGAGAAGATAGCCAATATTAGTATTCCTACTGTGCCATGTTGCCTTAAAATGAATGATGTGTTGCTATTGTTTTCACTCATGTTTAAAGGAACAAAAAAGGCAAAGGAAGTTAGTCCCTAATAGGGGTAAAATTGAGACATAAGTGTCTCAAATATACAAATATGTAAACAGCTGAATGGGTTGAAAAGATGCTATTGTTGTATGATGTGTCTACCATTTAAGATGATGCTAATGATACCCCATCAATTAGGTGTGTGTTTTTATTTTTTCTCTTCATTGGTGGTCCTTTGTGTTGAAACATAAACGCAGATTAATAAAGTCTAGACCTTAAGGTGGTTGGATACCCTAAGGCTGACAAACAGAAACAGATCACTGTATTTTCAAGCAGGAAAAGTAAATATGAGAAAATGACAATGTATAAAATTTTCAGAATATCAAGGAAAAGAAGGCAATATTATTTACACTTTAACAATGACTTAAATAAAGGTATGGATTGCATGCAAATGAAATTCATAGATGCCACAAAGATTTAAAAAAAAAAAGGACGGTTAAACAATGTATAATAGTATTAGTATCAAAAAAATATCTCAACAGGATAAAGATAAGTCAACTAAGATAAAATTCAATGGATATAATACAAATTCTAACAGTTATAACAAAAAAAATCATCTTTTATAAATATAAAAAAGGACATATGATTAGTGGTTGTTTCTTTCCCCCCCCAAAAAAAAATCTTAAGGATTTTGGTGGACTTCAGTCTCCTTCTGGGTTTACAGAGGGATGTGACAGTCAAAGAAAACAAAAACAAAACATAAAACTAATGTCATGTGAGGCTTCCCAAAATAGTGAACTGATAATTTTGCTGAACTCTACCTACACCATTATGGGACTACTGTGGTCAGTTTTTAGGACCCCATGTTAGGAAGGATATTAATAAACTAAAGAAAATCAGGAAAAAGGAAATTAAAATATTATAAGACCTTGAGCTCTTGTCATACGAGGATCATTTTAAAGAACTGGGCACAGTTAGTCTGAAATGAGAAAAATTAGGAGAGATATGATGGATGTCTTCAAATATTCTGAAGTATAGTCAGACAGAAGAAGATCAAACTTGTTTTGTTTGGTTTCCAAAAGCAGAACTAGGAGGAAATGTGTCAAAGTTACAAAGAGACAAATAGTGGTTAAAGGTCAGGAAAGACTTCCTAACAACCAGAAGAGTCCTAAAATTGTGTGCTCTCTCTCCATCTGGGGTTTCAAGTACAGTTGTGTCTACACATTCAGTTGTAGCTCAACATCCCGAGTCATCAGCCATTTGGCTCCAAATTCAATTAAAAGATTTTTTTTTTGTCATCACATAATACCAATGCCTGAATCATTCATGACTGTTAATCAGTTCCCCAAAACTTCCACATAGTTTGAAAGCAGGCAAAAGTCTCTATGTATACTCTGAGATTTCAAATCAGTGACAAAATGTTTCTACAGGCTTCAAGGACTGGCCTTGCCATTGTCCAGCCTACACCAATAAATATAAACCAGTAAAAGAGAGAAACAGAATGAATCAAATAGTTACTTGATATAATACAATAACACAACACAGTGAAAAACTTCACAATTATAGGCTTGTTACCATAGGAAATCA
Organism: Pseudochirops cupreus; assembly: GCA_028627135.1. Taxonomy (NCBI): domain Eukaryota; kingdom Metazoa; phylum Chordata; class Mammalia; order Diprotodontia; family Pseudocheiridae; genus Pseudochirops; species Pseudochirops cupreus. Next base: position 2,306 of record JAQQSU010014781.1, on the reverse strand, counting down.
GAAAGAGAACAAAAACCATGCGGATAATGGAATTCACAACAGATTCTCTGTTGAAAATTTACCATAGGTTTTTGAGCAGTATCCTGAGGCTGCATGATGAGTTTTGGGAACACTAATCCAAGTGTGCTGTCTTTTCTTCCCACAAATTTTGCAAGAATCAAGTGGGGGGAGAAAAAAAACAACTGCTGAGTCGTTAGAAAAACTCTAAGATTAAGACCTATTTCCTTGAAAATGACAATATTAACTTGTAAATTGATTGCCATTAGTAATAACTTATAATAATACATTATTAATATTCCTAATTGTTATAAATTATGCATATTAATTATGAATACATAAATATTAATATAATGATCATTCATGTCTAAAACAAATGGTTGAACTATTTGACCTCTTATGTTGTCTTCAGTTCCCAGTTCTATAAACCCTGACAAATGTTCATCAGTATTCAATTTTAATACAGCAAAGGACAAGAAGGCTATCATCTTACAAAACTGGCAATTCCACTTATATACACATCTAACTGTTATAGATTCCTTACTTACAATCAGACAAATGGCAGAGGTGGAGTCAAGAAGGTGGAGTAGCAAGAAGAAGGAACACAAGCTTTCTTCTCCACAAAACTCTTCTAAACAAATATAGAAAATGGACCACACTCAATTATGAGTGGGTAATCTAAGAAGAATAAAAATCACAGTAAAGTCACTTTTTCTAGCCTATGTCAGTGTGGAAAGATAAAAAACAAGTACTATAGACACAGGGGTCAGAGTCTGTCCAGGGGAATAGCACCCAGAGCACTGAAGCACAAGGAGAAGCTATGCTGTAGAATAAAAGGATATCTCAGATCCAGCAAGAAGCTGTGCCACAGAATAAAACAATATCCCAGATCCAGCAAGGAGATGGAGAAACTTGTTATAGGCTAGGAAAACAAGCTGACAGGCACTTCAGACAATCACTCCTTGTTTCCAAATAAGAGATGCAGATCAGAGTGAGAGGAATAGAAGTGCCTAGAAGTGATGTTTAAGGGTGAGGAATGATTGTAGGCTACATACTAAGAAAGGAGCAAGGTTAGATGTAAGCAGGGGCTATGTGGCTCAGACACCAAGGACAAAGTATGATGGATTTAAGTTCCAGCTGACTAGACTGACATCTACAAAAGGAAAAGGAAAGGAGGAATCTCAGAATAAAGTAGAAACTGTAGTTCTCTCACCTGAAACTATAAAGATTTCCAGACACTGAATGTGTCTGGACTTGGGTCTACCCATGGTGTATTGAAGCTCCAAAGAAGACAGATCCATAGTCCTATTGCTCAGACAACAGTATGAAACCCACTTCAAGAACTGATCAATGAGGTGTGGGGCAGAGCAAATATGGTAGTGTAGAAGCAGGAAAACTTCATGGGCTCCCCCACATAACCACCTCAAATACCTATAAAATGTGACTCTAAACAAATTTTGGAGGTACACAACCCACAAACTGACAGAGAAAAACAAATCTCCTGCTGAAGGCAGCCCAGAAGGCTGGCAGAAAGGGTCCATCTCAGCATTCTGGCAGCAGAGTCGAGCCATGTGTGAGCCTGTGATTTTAGCCCCACGGCAGCCCCGACCAGTGGCTGCAGCAGACTTCTAGAGAGTGGATCACCAGCAGCTTTGGTGGTTTCCAGAATTATCAACCCATAAATACCAAAGACAAAGTAAAAGATCATTGAAACTCTGCAGATCTGGGGAAGATGGAGGCACGGTCCAGCCTCTGCTCCCAGGAGCAAGAAGCAGCGGAAGTGGTGGACCTACAGCAGACTTCATATGGCTACTTCAGAGCTCCCAGCCTGCAGATTGCAGGGGGGCCAAGCGATCATTCAGAGGCTGAGCACTCTTGCCTTAACCTGCCTGGATCTGGAATGTGGTCTTGGGTGGTGGCCCTGAGGTGCAAAGCTGGTGGGGGCTGCAGAGATGGCAGCCTCCTAATAGCTCTGGCAGCTATGAAAACCCCAGCAATTTGGAAAAGGCCCTCCCCTCTGGAAGCAGAGTTCTACAGTGGGAAAGAGTTCAAAAGTCAAGAAAGTGACTGGCAATATGAGCAAGCAAAGGAAGCAAAGAAAGCACAACAATCCAACTTCAGATTCCTTTTTCGGGGACAGAAAGGATCAAAGTATGGAACAGCAGGAAGACAACACAGTCAGAACTCCTGCACCAAAAGCTTCCAAAAAAAATATGAACTGGTTACAGGCCATGGAGGAGTTCAAAAAGGAATTTGAAAATCAAGTAAGAGAAGTGGAGGAAAAATTGGGAAGAGAAATAAGAATGATG
>JAQQSU010014780.1:0-11331 GCA_028627135.1 Pseudochirops cupreus | reverse complement strand
GGGGGGAAACACTGGGATGGCTGTTTTGGGGTGGTGGGCGGGGGAAAGACGGGGAGAAAATATGTAACTCAAAAAAAATTTAATAAAATAAATTAAAAAAAAAGATACCAGTACAAATTAGTTTTTAAAAAAAGAAATATATTCTTTTACTGTAGGTTAAACATTCCCTCTGAAACCTAATTTATAATATTCCTTTAGTAAACTCTTCCTTTATATACAAATTAATATTACAAAAGAAACTTTGGCCCCCATAACTTCCTATCCAGTGAAATATTTTACCATTATGTAACCATTGATAATTCATTCTTTCCCAGCACTAAATTCCTTTCCACCTTACAGACTGATAAGATCACTTTGTTCTCAATGAGAGCCCTGCTATTCAAGATCTCTCTGTGTTGGGTAATCTAGTTTTCTTTAACTTTTTCAACCCTGTAATGCTTCAGTGCATTTCTCAGAGGGGCAGAACAGCCTGAGAAAAGTCAACAGAAAAAGAGTAAAGAAATCTTAGTTCTAGATTAATTATCACTACTCAGCTCTGTGACATTGGGTAGACAGCGTGACTGCTCTGAGCCTCAACTTCATTTGAAAAAGTTGGTATCATACCTTTTTCCTTGCCTGCCTCATTAGGATGTTGTCAAAATAAAAATGTAGATGAATATGTAATGAACATACAAGTTATTATTACCTTGTGTTCTCCATGTCCCTACCAGAGATGAGCCTTGAACTATGACCAGTATGCCAGCCTTCACCTTCCACTTCTAGTCTCCACATCCTATTAGACTCTACTTTCTAATAATGAGCATTCATTTTATTATGGCCTGGTCTCAAGGGAAAATTTTCAGTAACCTCAGAGTGTTCAACTTTTCCTTCTTTAGATTTTAGTAAATGCTTTGGTTTTTCTCTTATTTTATCTAATCTGATCTGAGACATGATTTTTTTTATGATTGCTCTACACTGTTCAGCAATATGTTGGTTACTGTATGACAACAAATTGAGGCTACTATGGCGGGAGAAAGGGGCTCAATGAAACTCTTGTCTATCACTGGCAAGAATTGTTTCTTTTATGATCTGATATTGGTGTACATAACGAAAGTGTTCATGACTTTTTCAGTTCCCCTCAAGGATTCTTATGATTTGCTCTCTTTGGTTATCAGTAGCATTGACACTGAAGCATTCCACTGTATATTGTCTTCTTGTGGTACCAGGACATGAAGGAGATCAATTTACTCCACATTTTTCCATGTCAAGTTGATAATCATGACAGATTCCAATGGAGTCAGCCTGCAACTAAATCTGCTTATTAAGTTAATTGAAGCAGTTTCATCATACTGACTATGGGAGTGCAGGGGGGTGGGAAGGGGGAGAACACAATCATTGGTATCACCAGATTTCAATTGACTAACATTTTAGGGTTTCTACCAGGCCTCCATGGCTACTACAGAAATCTCAGAGTACACAGAAAGTCACTCTGTATATCATTCTGGGGGGTATTCCCTTAATGTGCCATTACCTCCTTCCCCTCATTCCTGGCACGACATAGACAATGGGGTCGACCTTTGATGAGGCTTTCATTATCATTATCACCACACCCACCGACTGTAATTTTAATTGAAAAACCATATTTATTGTGCTTGGCAACATCATAGATATAGACTTAGAATCTCAGAACTCCAAGTCACCTCAGTGGCTACCTAGCCCAAACCATTCCTACCAAGAATACTCTCTACAGCGTCCCTGGTAAAAAGTCCTCCAGCCTTCATTTGCAAACACCACTTAGTTAGGAGTGTGCTACCCTTGAAGGCAGTCCATTCTACTTTTGAATATATATATACATATATATTATATATTATATATATATACATACATATATATATGAAGTATTGCATAATTAAGAAGCATGCCTCTTTTGGAGTAGATATCTCTCTGAAATATCCACCAATTGCTCTGAGTTTTGGTCTCCAGTTTCAACCAGAACACGTTTAATCCTCCTTCTGCCCAATAAACTTTCAAATGCTTAAAGACAATGATCACCCACTTCCTCTCTACACACACACACACACACACACACACACACACACACACACCCAAGTTGTATCTTCTTCCATATAAACATTCCAAATTCCTTCAACTAGATCAGGGGTTCTTAACATGGGGTACATGAACTTTGTTAAAAAATCTTTATAGATTTCAATATGATTGTTTTCTTTTTGTCAACCTATGTATTTATTTAATTAATTTTAAAACATTATTCTGAGAAGAGGTTCATAGGCTTCACTTGACTGTCGGGGCCGTGGGACACAAAAAACGATGAAAATCCTCTGAACTAGACAATTTATGATATGGGTTCTAGGCCCTTCACTATCTTTTTTGCTTTTCTACATTGTCTCTCCCTTATTAATGTCCTTTCTAATGTAAAGTGTTCTGCTATGTAAGATACCTATCCATATAGGATCTCTGAAGACAAAGCCAGGTGGCTCAAAGAGAGGCATGTGTAAGTATCTCAGGAATCTTGCCCACTCCTCTCCAAAAGGACTATGATTCCTGTGTTAGAGGGATCAAGATAAAAGCCCACAAGATTGCCCTCTTAGTTGCATGGAGAATAATGATCTACTTTTCTAGAAAATTTCCTCATCTAGAATGCCTTTTACTAGTTAAATGCCAGGTCCAGCCACTGTCACTAAAGCACGTTAAAATTTATGATGCATTTTATGTACATCATCTCATAAGAACCTCAAAACACAGCCTTATGAGGTAGGTACTCAAGCTATTATTAGCTCCATTTTACAGATGAGGAAATTCAAACTCAAACAGGTTAATATTTCACTTAGGGTCACGAAGTTAATGATAAATATAAGAAGAAGTTTAGGTCTCTCAGGACTCTAAGTCTAGTATTCTTGACATCATGCCACACTGCCTCCCCAAAGCCATGTGTTCCATCACATCTTTTGGTGGTAGCTTTCTTAAAAAAATTTTTTTAAAGGCCTCCTTTATGTTCCTTAACATTTTCATTTTTCAAACTATATTTGCATGCATTTCAGACATATGTTCTTACCATCATTGTTATTCTAGAGGGCAGGTAAGTCCTACACACAGGTGTGATTTGAGAATTGCAGGAAGAGATGAGAATTCCCCTAAAAATATACTCATTATCAACCTGTCACTGATGACTGAAATTCCCACTATTAGAAATTCATTCCTTTGAGTTAGCATTTCATCCCTTTCAAAACACAAACTCTTTTTGGCATTCAATCATTATCAATCAGTCATACTCTACTATATAAATTGACTTACTAATTTACTTTTCTCATTGACAGCCCAGTGGGCACTGGGTACTTACTACTGAGTGAGTGGGAGGAGAAATCTTGATGTCAGTAAAAAGAGATTTCTGGGGATCACAGACCACTGCCCAAGGAAGGACAAGCCTATGTGGGGAGCTGTGCAGCAGGAGGGAAAAGATAGAGCAGTGGGAAGTAGGTCACACTGAGGGCAATCTTTTAAATGCCCTAGTATTACTGGTGGTGCTTTTCCTAGAGTTTTCATTGTAAATTGGCTTTAGTCTCATCTCAGCTAAGTCCTCACTGGTTGACCTGGGGTTAGAACTGTGACCTGTCCAGACCTTATTTTCTTCTTCCTTATGCTATAAAGCATGGTGCAAATATAAGATCTCAGGACATAGGCTGGCAGCTAGATGGGACTTTAGAAAGATCGTTTGTCCAACCTACCCCATAATTTTATAGATAAGGATTTCAGAAATGGAATGACTTGCCCAATGTCATACAGGAATTAAGCAGCAACTTACCCTATAGGAAAGAAGGAGAGGAGAGGGATAAGAAAAGGGGGTGGGGCTGGGGGTGATAGATAGGACAGTAAATTTGGGGAAGGGGTAGTTAGAAACAAAAGCCTTTTGAGGAGGGACAGGGTGAAAAAAGAGGGAAAATAGAATGACTTAGGGAGGAGAATAGGAGGAGGGGAAATATAATTAGCAATTGTAAATGTGAAAAAAAAATTGAAGCAAGTTTCTCAGATAAAGGCCTCATTTCTCAAACATATAGAGAACTGAATCAAATTTATAAAAATAAGTCATTCCCCAGTTTATAAATTACCAGATGATATGATCAGCTTTCAGATGAAGTTATCAAAGCTATCTATAGCCATATGAAAAAACACTATAATTCACTATCGATTGGAGAAATGCAAACTAAAACAATTCTGAGGTGTTATCTCATACCTATTGGATAAGCTAATAGGACAGAAGAGGTAAATGATAAATGGTGGAGGGAATATGGGGAAAACGAGACACTAATGCATTGTTGATGGAGTTGTGAACCGATTCAACCATTATGCAGAACAATTTGAAACTGTGCCTAAAAGGCCTAGCAATACCACTGCTAGGTCTATATCCCAAAAGAGAAAAAAAGAAAAAAAAAAGAAAAAGGAAAAGGAGCTATATGTACAAAAATATTTATAGTAGCTCTTTTCTGGGGGCAAAGAATTAGACATTGAGGGGATGCCCATCAATTGGGGAATGGCTGAACAAGTTGTGGTATGTGATTATAATGGAATATTATTGTACTATAAGAAATGATGAGCAGGATGCTTTCAGAAAATTTTGGAAGGAATTGGATGGGCTGATGGAAAGCGAAATGTACTGTGTACAAAGTAGCAACAATATTGTTAGATGATCAGCTGTGGATGACTTAGCCCAGCAACACAATGATCCAAGACAACTCTTAAGGACTTAGGATGAAAAATGCTATACATTCCCAGACAAAGAGCTGATGGTGTCTGGATACAGATTGAAGTATACTTTTTTTTTAACTTTATTTTGCCTGAGTTTTTCTTTACCTATGTTTTCTTTTACAACATGACTATTACCGATATGTTTTGCATGACCATACATGTATAACCTATATTAATTGCTTGCCTTTTCAATGGGGCAGGTGGAGGGAGGGAGAGAATTTGGAATTCAAAGTTTTAAAAACAAATGTCAAAAATTGTTTTTACATGTAACCAGGGAAAAATAAAATAATGAATGGAAAAAAAAATTAATCAGTAGAACCAAGATTCAAACATATGTCCTAATCCCAAAACTACCATTCCTCCCATTTCACCACATATAGCAATATAGGATCAGTGTTCAATTATTTTATTCATCAGAATATCCCTATTAAGGCTATTTTCTAAAATATTTTTCTACTTTGTCATATCAGTCCATCCCAAAAGGTCACAATTTAATATGCACCTACTTTAGACACGGATCCTATGCTCAGTGCTAGGCACACAAAGCTGAAAAAGACTAGAGTTTCTCCCTTCAAGTTTATCATCTGATCTAATCCAGTCTTTCTCCATCAGATTTTAAATTTGTTGAGTGCAGGGATTGTCTTTGTTTTGTGTATGTGTATGCCCAGTGACTGGCACAGAGTAGGTGCTTAAATATTTTTGACTAAATGTTTATGGACCAAGGGTAGTGAATAAGGATATTTTAAATAGAAAGTCAAAGGAGTGGAGAGGCCCAAATAGTGAGCCCTAGGAAATTTTAGGAAGGAAGAAAATATGTTCATCTCGTGATATCAAGGAAGTCTTCAAGGAGGAGGGGGCATATGGGTTGGGCTTTGAAGGAAAAGATGCCTACAGGGGAATATGTAGAAGGAGCACATTCCAGGTACTGGGGACAGTCTGTGTAGATGTACAGAGGTGATTTTACAAAGTCTTTCTTCAGTTTAGCATTCATCCCAACATTTTTTATGCCAATAAAACCTAAGGAAATCCAGCAAGGAAAAAAAAGTAAAATATGTGAAATTCAAAAGCCAGGTCAGACATAAAAAGGTGCATTCCTTAGCCAGGAGGCTATCTTATTCTCCTCTGTACTGACTTCATGTAAGTGGGGCAGGGGATGAGGAGGGTGGAGATAAAGAAGTAAGTGATTTACTCTAGGTCAAGTACACAAGCCTTATTGTTATAAAGTATGGGTTTGTCAGAGCTGAAAGGGACCTTTAGAGATCATTTAGTTCAGCTCTTACCAGAGTCAGGGTTGCAACTCAATGTCTTCCTGACATTGTGCAGCAGTCTACCACCAAATTGAGCAATCCTCAGTCCTAAAATGAAGGGATTGGGATAGATCATCCCTAATGTCCCTGTTTCTGTTAGATCTACAGCTTATGAGCCCATGAAATTAAGGTTCAGAGAGGAAGAACACTGGTATCAGGCTGCTCGGTACTGTCATGAGGCTGGAACCACACTAGAACTCAGGTTTCCCAATTCCTAGACTGATTACTGTTCTGAAATGTGAGCGAACCAATCAGCACTTATTAATCACTTATTATAGGATGTGCTATGCACTATGCTGGGGCGACTGGAGGCATTGTGCTAAATAATGGTCACTGAAGCAGATGTGGATTTCAGACTAGAATGGTCCTCTGTGATCAGCTAGCCTAATCCCCTCTTTTATCCAGAAGAGACAACTGCTGCACCTAGGTGAGCGCCTTCTCCCAAGTCAATCACATGACCACAAACAAGTGCCCTTTACCTTCCACCACACCCAAAAGTCAAGGACCCTCTAAGGACCCCAAGCTAACTATCTCCATGGTGATCAGAATCAATGTCTCTTAAGCTCAGAAATGTCCATTTTGACCTGGTAAAGAGCACTTCAGTAACTAATTTTTCCATTTCAGCAAATTCAAGAAACAGCTACTGTAACACGAAGGGGCCACTTTTTGTGTACAGAAAACCAGTTTTGGCAATTCTGACTCTGGTGCTAGATGTGTATCCCCTGGGGCAAGTCACTAAAGTGCTGGGCACCTCCCTTTACTCATCTGAAGGTAGTTGAGTTGAATGTCCTTTGAGGTCCCTCTCAGTTCTGAGGTCCTATGATCCTATGAAGTTGAGGACCAGAGATGCTTTACCCAAAGGCACATAGATGATCAGGAGCAGAGCCGGTATTCCGAAGAGGTAGGAGCTTTTACAGAGACTTCCCACCCCTGCCCCATCCACATATCCCCTTGTCTTACTGTCAATATTATCTTCCAGGTGGAGAGACCACTTATTTTTAGGAGCTCAAGGGATCTTATGGAAAAAAAGGAAAGAAATTGAATTTGAGATTTCTTTTATCACCCCCCTCCCCCCCACCATGTGCACCCTTCTAACCCCAACCTAAATCTTTCCTCTTTTCTCTCATTAAACCCCACCTCTATCTCTTGGGCTGGGGGCTTTTTGACCAAGTGTGACATACACAAGGATGCCAATGGAAACAAGTAAATCTTGAAGATGTAAAACCTTCACAAAAAGCCCTGACAATGAGAGGACACTAGTCATTTTCAGAGCTGCCCCAGCAGAAAAGCAGGGAGATTCAGGGAACAAAGATTAATGGCCTGCTAAATATGCTGAAGAAATACTCTGGGAAGGACCTCCCTCTCAGAGGAAGCAACTGAAAGCCCTGGAAGCCCGGGGGTCAGCCGCTAGGAGAGATGTGTCCGTGGAGAATTGTGTATATATTGAAAACTGTTGCTGGATGATTTGGGACACGTGCACTTAGCCCGGGATCACTAATCCGTTCAAAGTGGGGACTGTATTTTCATTTGTTGTGACGTTCCGGTCGCACCATATTATTCCACATCATGCCTTGCCACACTAGGCTGCCTTCTGTTCAGTGACAGAGGGGCTGTCAGCATCAGACTAGGCCCCTCAGAGAGCAAGAAGCATGGGGTGGGTGGCCTCTCTGGCTTGGGATTTCTCCTAACTCTGCACTTATCTTACTCTCCTCCCTTTCACTTCTTTGAATCTTTATCTTTTTCCTATACTTGCTACCTATTCAAAGTTCCTTAAGAACTAGTTTGGTTTTTTGTGCTTCCAGCCCAGAGCATAGGGTCCATGATACCAAAGGTAATTAATGAATATCGGTTGAAAAATGGAAAGTTGTGTAATTATGGCTACCAAGACTTGCCTAGAAGAATGTAAGGAGAAAAGGCAACCCCACCCATCCTCATACATACTCTTCTTTGCAAAGGTGGAGGAGAACGGATGTAGATAGAGCATCATATTTACTGTCAGACTCAGATGATGTTCTGGGTAATTTTCCTGAACTGTTTTTTTTTTCTTTCTTTGTTGTTCTTGTTTCAGGGGGAGGCTCTCTAGGGAGGGATAGAGGAGGAATATATTTGAAACAGAAGGTGATACAAAAACAATAACGATAATAAAGAACTAGCTCTTCCTCATAATGACTTTAGGTGACCGGTACTATGAGAGAGAAAGAGCCAGAGTCAAAAAACATTTACTGAGTGCCAACTACGTGCCAGGAACTGTGGTAAGTACTGAGGATATGAAGAAAGGCATAAGCCGTTCCCTAACCCTGAGGAGCTCAACAAATTAAAAAAAAAAAGAAACAAAAACTGAAAAGATGGTGAGGAGATTGGGTGAAATTGGGTGAGGGTGGAATTGATCTGATGGAGAAAGATTTTCAGACTTGATGAGTTCCTGGAGATCATGAAATCCAGGAAAGTAGGTGAACAGAAAATGATGAGGTGCCCTCCTTAGATGAGAATGGATCTGGGAGAAACCCTCCAATGTCCACCCTCCAATCAGAGAGAGGGAGGGCCCTGGGGGCAGGTCGAACCAATGAGGTGTGAGTTTTAGAGTTGATTTCATCCTGCAGAATGACGACTGTCTAGAGATCATGATATCCAGGAAAGGATTGTCATTATCTTCATTTTCATCTTACAGATGAGGAAACTGAAAAATTAAGTGACTTGCCCAGAGTCACAGTTAAGTAAGGGTTTGAAGTGGGACTCAAACCCAGGTCTTCCAGAATTCAAGTCCAGGGCTCCATCATTGTTCCACCTTAGAATTATATATATATTTAATTAAATGTTGGTTGGACATCTAGATGTTGGCTGAATTGAATTGAATCAGATCCCCTAGGATCCCATGCTTGAATCCTCTGAGTTTTAGTTTTGTTGTTGAGCAGCTGTTTCAATCATGTCTGACTCTTCATGACCTCATTTGGGATTTTCTTGGCAAAGATACTGGATTGATCTGCCATTTTCTTTTCTGGCTCATTTTACAAAAGAGGAAATTGAGGTAGACACGGTTAAGTGACTTGCCTGGGGTCACCTAGCTAGTAATTATCTGAGGCAAGATTTGAACTCAGGAAGCTGAATCTTCCTGACCTCAGGCCTGTCACACACCGTCCCTTTTAGCTGTTCCTCCATGTAGCTGAGTTTTAATATTGACTCCATTATTTTTTGAGCTGCTATCATTAAAAATTTCAAGGATTGGTGATTTCCTCCTATCCCCTCTATGACTTAAATTTTTGGAGTTTCCACAGCCAAAAATTTCAACCCTGTAAAGTCAACCTAGTGATGAGCCTCTCTGAGATTAGCTGAATTGATTCTGAGACCAGAGAAACACAGTCCTCACTGGGTTTCATGTTCAAAGTCCTTCTTCTATTTTCATATAAGGTCCTAGAGTTTGGGGTCAAGCTAGCAGGGTCTTCAGGAACCCAGGGCCAGTACCATGATGTGGTAAAGCATCTCAGGAAGACTTCTATGTTTTACAAAATAAACTCTTAGTGGGCTGAAAATATTTAGGCCATGATCTAAACATAAACTTTCTTCCAGTAAGTGAGCAACAGGGTGCAAGAAGAACAAGAGATTTGGAGTAAGAAGACCTGAGATTCTGTCTCAACTCTTCCAATTACCACCTGTGGGATCTTGGGCAAACCACTTCCCTGGTTAGTCCTGACCAGGCAAACCCTCAATTTCCACCCCTAGAAAATGAAGGGGTTGAATGAAATGATCTCTCAGGTCTCTTTGAGCCTTGAAATAATAGGGTCTTGGGTTGTAGCTAATCTCAAGTGACCCCCTACTAGGCTAGGGAGGAAGGAGTTCCCAGTTATAAAGGGATTCCAAACAGAGTCATCCCTAGGAATTTTGAAAATTGAGGCTAGAATTCCAAATCTAACCCTAGGCATTCTGGTCTCTATAAGATAGCCTAATATATTAACTAATTGCTTTTGCTAACTAAGTACTGAACTCTATTCTTTCTGTGGTACTGATGGACTATAACTGTTGTTAGAGCCTTTTAAACTCAGCACTATCCAAATATGGTCCCCCTAAAATCATCACCCAGGGGACAAAGCCTTAGTTACCTTACCCAGGCCCCAGAAACCAACTTGGGAATTTCAGTCAGGGACAGAGCAAGGGCTTTATCTCAGGTGTTCAGTCTTCTCTGTCTTCATAAAAATAAGTACCTTACAAACAGCCCTTCAAAAAATTCAGTTTCCCAAGCTTTGAAAAGTTAAAAAAGACAACATTTTTACTTAATCCTGCTACTCCTATCTATGCCAAATAACTTCAATTTTGTGACTGCCCTTGGGCCTTTCTGCCTCCCACCCAAACTCCCACTTACATCTCTTGGAAATTTGTACTCTGATGGGTGAGTTTGCACCTGATTTAAGCTGGTCCCTAGCCTCCTACCCCTTTTTTCTCCATTCCCAAACCATGAAATTCCCCTGGTACCCTTCCGGCCTTTCCCCTTCCACTCCCCCATCTGCTCCTCACCCTTCCTTGAGTTTTAGGTTTTCAATTTTGGACCCTTTGATGGGTTGTCTTCCTCTACTAGAATGTAAATTCCTTGAGGGCAGGGACTGTCTAGTTTGCTTATCTTTCTAACTCCTGTGCTTAATGTAGGGCTTGGAACTTAGTAAGTACTTAAACAATGCTTTTTCATTCATTTATTTATCCCTTTCTCCTCTTACAATCCTCCTCACTAGCAAACCTACCCCTACTCCAACTTTTGACAATCCACAAAGCCCATTCCTTTGCCTTCTGTTCTTAAATACAAAATCATAGAATCTCAGAGGGGGAGGAGCCTCATCAATCACCAATCCAACCATACCTGAACAAAAATCATATCCATAACAACCCTGAGAAATGGTCACTCAATCTCTGCTTAAAGGCCTGACAAACCTGCTATCTCTCTTGGCTGTCCCTTGTACTTTTTGAGAACACTAATGGTCAGGAAACACTTCCTTATGTCAAGTCCAAATTTTCTTCTATGTAACTTCTACCAATACTTCTAGTTGCAGTTAGGAGGTATGGTGGATTGTGAGCTGGGCCTAGAGTCAGGGAGATTGAATTCAAATCCTGCTGTAGACATTTACTGGCAGGATGAGATCCTGGGTAAGCCACTTACCTTCTCTGGCTTCCTTAGTTTCCTCAACTGTGAAATGGAGATGAAAATAGCACTTGTTTTCCCATGTTGTTGAGAGAATCAGATGAGATGATGACCGTAATGCTCACAGCAAACTTTAAAGTACTATGTAAATGCCAGCTATCA
>JAQQSU010001478.1:0-14985 GCA_028627135.1 Pseudochirops cupreus | reverse complement strand
GATTTTTCCTCCACTTCTCTCATTTGGTTTTCAAAATCCTTCTTAAGCTGATCTCTATCTTTTAGGTAGTCTTCATGTTTCTTGGAAGCTTTTGGTGTGGGAGTTCTGACTGTGTTATCTTCCTCCCATTCCCTGCTTTGATCCTTCTTGTCCCCAAAGAAGGAATCTAGAGTTTGGTTGCTATTCTTACTTTGCCTCTTTTGCCTGCTCATGATGGCCAGTCAATGATTTTTTTAGCTCTGTGGAACTCTTTTTCCAGAGGGGAAAGCTCTGTCCCAAATCGCTGGCGTTTTCCCAGCTGCCAGAGCTTTTAGGAGCCTGCTGCAGCCCCCACCAGCTTTGGCTCACTGAAAACACACCCCAGGACCACCACCCAAGGCCACAATCCGGATCCAGGATGCTCAATGCAAGAGCACTTGGCCTCTGAATAATTGCTTGGCCCCCCTGCAGTCTGCAGGCCAGGAGCTCTGAAGCAGCAATGTGGAGGTGGCTGCAGGGCCTCTGCTTCTGCCACTTCCTTGCTCTGGAGGCAGGTTGGCCAGACTGCTTTTCTCTCCCAATTTTAGCCATGTTCCACTGACTTTTCACTTAGTCCTTTTTTCTTATGGCTTGATAATTCTGGAAACTGCCACAGCTGCCGCAGATCTGCTCTTCTGAAGCTCCAGCTGTGGCTCAGCTCGTCAGGCCACCCCCAGGGCCACACCACGATTTCAGGCTGGGCTGGTTTTGGCTCCCAGCATTGAGATGGTCCCTTTGAGCCGAACTGCCTTCAGCAGGAGGTATATTTGTGTGCGTTTTAGAGCCCTACAATTTGTTTAGAGTCATTTTTTATGGGTATTTGATGTGGCTGTGTGGGAGCTGCTGTACCTTGCTGCTCCTATGCCGCCATCTTAAAAAGAAACAATTCTTAAATCCCAATAAAGGATATAGGGCTTTAGGACCTGGGAAGGGTGAGAATATATGGGCAGGTTAGACTACTTATTACCGTTCTAACCAGGGAGGACATTTCAAGAGAGAATGCCCTGAGTTGAAGAAGGAAAACTGGTGGCTCCCCTCTTCTCTTTTGAGGAGGGAGATTAGAGGGATCTGGGGTTCTTCCTTTCCAGATCCAGCCAGGAACCCTTCATAAATCTAAAGTCTGGGGACAACAAGGAAAACTTACTGTTCTTGGTAGACACCAGGGTGGAAAGATCTTCCCTTTGTACATTACCCTCTGGAGTAAGAATAGGGGAAAATACCTTAAAGGTTATGGGAGTTAAAAGAGAGGATTTCCAGGTGCCAATTATAGAACAGATCTCAGTCCATAAGAAGGATCAATAGATTTACACCCAATTTTTGTACATACTGGAAGCCAGGAATAATCTGCTAGGAAGAGACTTAATAGTGCAATTAGGGTTAGTATTGAAAGTATCAAACTATCAAGTAGCAGTAAATATGTGCTCTCTATTAACTCAACATGAACAAGAAGTAGATTCCAGAGTTTTGGCTGAAAATGGGGACAGGGAAGGATTGGAAATTCAGCCCTTGAAGATTAGCTTGAAGAACCCTTAAACTGTAGAATGTGTACACGATATACTATTCCACTAGAAGGAAAGAAGGATTACAACTAGTGATAGATAAATTGATAAAAGACAAATTATTGGAATCCTGTATGTCTCCTTTCAGTACTCCTCTATTACCAGTAAGAAAGCCAGAAGGAATTTACAGACTAGTACAAGACTTAAGGGCAGTAAATAAATTGGTGCAGGTGCGCCACTTGGCAGTACCAGATCCCTATACATTACTCAGTAAAATTCCCTGAGCACAAATGGTTCAGTGTGGTAGACCTGAAAGATGTCTTTTGGGTTTGTCCTCTGGATCAAGATAGCAGAGACCTGTTTGCATGGGAACACCCTCAGACAGGGAGGAAATATAGATAGACAGCTTCAAGGATTTACAGAGTCCCCTAACCTATTTGGACATGTATTAGAAACAGTGATAGAATCTTTCAGGGTTCCTAATCAAGTTACTTTGTTACAGTATGTAGATGATTTATTACTGTCAGGAAAAAAGAAACTAGAAGTCGCTCAGGCAACTACTGATTTACTGAATTTGGGGGGAGGACAAGGGCTTCGAGTATCTCGGAAAAAGCTGCAATTTGTGGCACTAGAGATGAAAAACTGGGACACTTGATTAGTGAAGGGAAAAGAAGAATTAACCCTGTGAGGGTTAAGGGGATCAGAGAATTGCCTCTATTAAAGACCAAAAAGGAGTTGAGGAAGTTTTGGCTTTAATTAAATACTGCCAATTGTGGATAGACTTCTATTGACAATTGACTAAGGACTTATATAAGAAACTATTAGAGGTAGAGCCTGAATCTCTACAATGGAACATGGAGGAAAAACAATTAGTCAAGGCCCTAAAGCAGGCCCTCATCCAGGCTCTGGTACTTGCACTACCTTCCCTAGACAAACCCTTTCATCTTTTCACCACTGTAGATAAAGGGACCACTCTTGTTATCCTCACACAATCATGGGCAGGGCAAAGACAATGTGTGGAGTTCTTGTCCAGACTACTGGACCCATTTTCTAGGAGTTGGCCTGAATGCGTGCCAGCTGTGGCAGCCACAGCATTGCTAGTGGAAGAAAGAAGGGAAACTTAAATTTGGAGGAGCACTGGTGGTTAATACTCCCCATCAGATAAGAACAGTACTAAATCAGAGGATAGAAAGATGGTTGACTGATTCAAAGATTCTAAAATATGAAGCCATATTCATGGAAAAGGATGACTTAGTACTAACCACTGATAATAATGTTAATCTTGCCAACATTTTGCAAAAGGGAAACACTGAACAAACAGACGTAGAATATGATTGTTTAGATATTATGGAGTGTCAGACTAAGGTCTGATCAGACCTGCAAGATGCCCCATTTACAAAGGGTAGAAAGTTATTTATTGGTGGCTCCTCTAGGGTAATAAGTGGAAAAAAGTATGATGGTTGTGCTATTGTAGATGAGGAAAATCATCAGTTAGTGGAACCAGAATCACTACCCAAGAATTGGTCAGCACAAACTTGTGAGCTATATGCCTTAAATCAAGTCCTAAAGCTGCTAAAGGGGATGGAAGGTACATATACACAGATTCCAAGTATGCTTAGGGGTGCTACATACTTTTGGAAAGATTTGGAGCAAGAGAGTATTAATTAATAGTAAGAGGAAGGAATTGATCCATGAGGAATTAATCAAAAAAGTTTTGGAAAGCTTGCTGCTTCCTGAAGAGATTGCAGTGGTACATGTCAGAGGGCACCGAAAAGGGAAGACCCCTGAGGTCATAGGAAACTGCTTGGCTGATGAAGCAGCATGGGAAGCAGCTTCCAAAGAATTCTCAAGCACAAGGTTCACCCAAATCCCATCCCTTCCTGAGAGCACAGTTCCTCCAATATTCAAAAATGGGAGCAGAAGAGACTCTTGAGAAGTTGAGAGCTGTAAAAACCCAGGAAGGTCAATGGCACTTACCTGACAGAAGGGAAAAATGTTAAATAAAGGAATAGCTAGGGAAGTTTTGAGGACATTATGTTGTACCCAAACCCAAACCCCAGGTCACTACTCACCACCTGATTTGTGGCCCGCCATTAAGCCCCTTTATATTTTTGTCTTTGTCTCTATCCTACCCTGTAATAGCTTGAAACTGCTTAAGGTATGCCTGGACATTGCCCAAGACATAGTCCCCTCACCCCCTCCTTCCTCAAATCAGCATTACTGTATATTCTCCCTGAATTAGCATACTGTACAAGGTTCATTATGGTGCAAGACTATCTTATGTAGAGACCACCCTGTTCTGCTGACCAAGCAGGGTCCCCACACCCTTCGTCCAGAACATGACTATGACCTGTTCTGGGGAATTCCACTCCCCCTTGCCCCATGACCTTCCACCCTGCTCTGGGAAGCTGACTACAACCCTCCACCCTGTGCCCCCCACCTTGTTCTAGGAGGGACCCCCCATGTCATGGGAAGGTTGCACCCTTGCACCCTTATGCCATATTCCCAAATTAGCCCTGAGTTATAGATCTAACCAATTGCTCTTCTTGGCTTCTGTATGTCATGGCTTTTTCCTGCTCCCCTCCCTGATTGTGGTTTTTGTGGTTTTAGCCTTTTTAAACAAGGCCTGTACCCTCAATGGATCACTACCTATTTGAGTTTACACTCTGGTAGTCGTGTGCTTGCTTAATAAATCCACACTTAAATTTTACCTTGAACCCAGGTCTCAGCTCGTTCTTATTCTCTGCACGACAATTATACCAAGGAAGTCATTGGGAGGTATAAACGATGTATGATGCTTTCCTCAGAAAATTTGGGTGTTAACAGCTTTAACACTGTTGTCAGGCAAATAAGTGAAAGCTGCCTTACATGTCAGAAAATAAATAAGAAGATGTTAAGAAAGCAATCTTCAGGAGGAAGGAAACCAGGGTTGAGACCTTTTCAAAGTATAGAGGTAGATTATACTGAAATGACTTCAGTGGGGAAATTGAAATATTTGCTAGTAATAGTGGATCATGTAACAGGTTGGATTGAGCTCTGCTACTTCTAATGGAGTCAGTAAATTAATACTAGAACCGATTGTACTCAGATATGGGTTGGTAGAGAGAACTGATTCACATAATGGAACCCATTTTAGATAAAAAATATAACAGGACATTCTGACTGGGTTGCAAATAGAATAGCAATCTCACAATCTCTGGCACCCACCCTCCTCAGGGAAGGCTGAAAGGAGGAACCAAACCTTAAAAAGGCAATTCACCAAATTAAGAGTGGAAGCCAAGTTACCTCAGACTAAATGCCTGCTGGTCCCCTTGCTAAGAATGAGAACTGCTCTTAGAAAAGGTGTGGGTCTTCCTCCCGATGAAATGTTGTTTGAATGGCTTTATTTGGGAAGAATGTCAGGACTGCCCACCTTTGAAACTAAAGAGAAGTTTCTGAGGGATTCTACACTGGCAGTCTCACCATCCCTTTCAGATCTAAGGAACAGAAGACTTCTTGCTCAGGCTCCACCCCTGGACTTTAGCGTACATCATTTCCAGCCAGGGTGTGGATTAAATCCTGGAAAGGGGCCAAGCTTCAACCCAGTTGGGAAGGACCTTTTCAAGTGTTGCTGACACCTGAGACCACCATTAGGACAGCTGAAAAAGGTTGGACACATTGTACTGAGGTAAAGGGACCAGTAGAGAAACCTCAAGAGTGAATGATTAAGGACCATGCTGATCCCCTAAAGATCACCATGCACAAGGAAAAGAAGGAATTCTGGAAGATATTGGACTAATATATTTTTCCTTCTTTAGGCCTCTCTTTCTACTAATATTATTTTTTCTAATAATAGGAATATTATTGCTGTTTGTTTGTTACCCACCACCTCCCCCCTTCCCAGTAAGGTAAGAGGCGGAGAAAGAATACCCTTAGTAGGAAAGTGTTAGAAATACTCTAAGTGGGAACTTGCACTCTCCATTGAGGCTCTGAACTGAGATAGATTGAAAGTCTCAGTCCAGTTCCATTCGTTCCAGTATGATGGGGAATGATTGATACCATAGGGGCACCAACTCCTCTTCCCAACTCTCCTTTCCTAGAGGCTGAGAATACCTATTTGCTGATGGAAGCCATTGTCAGAATCTTTGATCTGACAAATTATTGGGTATGTGGGAGGCCTCAAAACCTAGAGAGGTGGCCCTGGGTACCAGTGCCCCTGAGTCCAGCCTTGATTCTCAGTAAAAGTGTGTTTCTCACAAGGCCAAAGAATCACTGTCCCTGGCTGGCCTACCGCGGAAACTCCACAGATGAGAGAGATCAATCAATAACTGCCACATGGGAAAAAGAAAAAGTAACCCCAAAGGATTCTGGATGATCACTCCAGAGCCTCTCCTTCCTCTTAGTGGTGATCTCCAAAGGCAGGAAATTCCTCCTGTTACCAACTGGTCGGCACTGAGGAGTTTTTGACAACTCAAACTCACAATGCTGCCACCAAGATGAGGAATGTGTAGCTCAAGATCACTCACTTATTCTCACAGAAAAGTTCAAAGCAAACAAATAGTCATAAAGTCTCCTCTAGTCCAGGATATATGTTCCATTTGCCATGTAAAAGCAATAGCCATTTCTTCTGGAGTTGGAGAAATGCTTATGGGACCTGAGTTTTGTGCTTTGCAAGAGCCATTACCCCAGAGAGCTCCAGAGAGCCAGTTATAGTTTACAGTTTGGGGTAAGAGCGGAAACTTTTTAAACAGATATTGTACCCCCACCTATCTTTGGCCAATTAAATGGGGAGCAACTGGCACATTTGTCCATATCCCCAATTCCAGAAATGCCTTTGGGGTTCTGAGGAGGATTTAGCATTGTCCTTTCAAGTTTTTCCCCCAATGGTTGGCACGGAAGAACCACAACAAAATCCATGTGACAAAACTGTGGTTGGTCTCCCAAATTCCAAATTGAAACAAAACAAAACAACAAATCTCAAGTAGTTTCTTCAGCACAATTGTTAAATGGTCTTAAAATTCCAGGAATCTGCTTTGGTTTTGCATTCTCTCATGAAACCAGTCCATATATAATCATGGAATTGGAGCAGCTCGTTCAGCTGCATTTTCATTTCCAAAAAGTTATTTAAAACCAGAACGTTTACACAAATAGGACTCTTAAAACTGGGAGGAGTCTTTACCCAAGAGGCCTCCCTACCACCCCAAACAACTGGGTGATGCTATTAGTATCCAGTTCCATCAAGTCAGAGTACAACTATTACTTCTGAATTTGTCCTTTCCTACTGAAGGGAAACCTTTTTCTCCATCTCAAAAAATTCACTCTCTCCAGGATGCTTTGAAGGCAAACTGAGTTCTGAAGAGATGCCTTAGAACATAGAGGCTTAAATGACTGTGCAGGGACAGCCCAACCTAGCTGGAGGGCCTAAAAACAATTTGCCACTTATCTTCAAGGTACACTTCTTCAGAACACAGAGCCTTCTCACACTGTTCTTTTCTTGCTGAATGGCCATAGGCAGTTTATTTTATAATCTACCAGGAGTAGTACTACAAGAAACATCCGGACCAATCTGGGCTCACTATCCTCTACCCTGCTCATCTCCTACTTAAATGAACCCATTATGTTCTAACTCTGCATCACCATGCCAACTGATCAGGGCTGGAGCTCAGTGGAGTCAGCTCAGATCACCTCAAGAGAGGTAATTGTTAAATGTTCAGTGTGAGCCTTATACATCAGAAATCAGCAAATACTACAAATTAGGGCTTCACTTCTTATTTCATTGATTGTCCAGACTTAAGAAAATAACAAAATGATAACAAAAATGTTAGATAAGTTAAACTTAGATGTGATTAAACATTATTATTGTTGTTGTCAGTTGTTAAGCATTTCCCAGCATACTTTTGCTTGTAGGTCATTCGTCAGTTAATAAAAGGAGATTTGCTTAACCCTACCAGGAGGAGGATATTCAATAAGTATGAGTGTTGAGAACTCCTAGAATTGATTCAATTAAGCAAAGTTCAGCTCACAATCTACTTGCTAAGCATCTGAGAGCCTGTCTAGCTCCCTGTGGCTATTTTGTATTCAGAGGAAGAGAAAGTGATGTCAACAGACTGAGCCTTTAGTGCCCTGAGCCAAGCAAGTCTCAGTGAATGTCTCCTTATGTTTTAAGGTAAAGCTAATCCAATCTCCATTGGGGCAACGGGTTAGGAAACTGCTCCTACAACAACTGCCTAATTGAAAAAAGAAACCATTTAGCTATTTAGAGTAATTATAAAAAAAACCTGGAGAAATATACATTTTATATTATATTTAGATATAGATATATGGAAGAGGGAAAGTGGGCAAAAAAAATAATACTAGAATCATTTGATTAAACTACAATTAAACTGATTTTCCTTACAGGATCTTTCTTAATCATTGTCTGAGCCTGAAATTCTTTTCCTTACTCAATCCTAAGGGGAAAATTTCTTTAAATTTTTTAAAAGAAAAATCTCTGTATCTCTTTTTAAAAATAAATATCTCACAAATTGATAAAAGTAATTGCTTTTCAGAAATCATGCCTGCAGAGGCAGGTGTAAGCATGCAGAGTAACATTTTCTAGGAATCTAATTTCTGAAGGTTTTTTCCCCATGTTTTTAAAGCTTTATTTACTTAAAAGATATAGATGAATGTCTCATAAATATTCAGTCATAAGACAAATGACTTTATTGATTATGACTAGAAAGCACAAGGGATTTGATACTTAACTTTATTTGTGGCTTTCACTCAGTGAGCCTGGAATGAAATGATTGATCATGTCAATCAATAAGTTTTCATCGTATGCTTTCTATGCCCAGTGTTGTCCTGGGTGATACATAAGGAGTGTAGGGTATAGTCTATCCTCAAGAACCTTACACACTGATTGGAGATAAAGATATGGAAAAAATAAGCACAATTAAGGACTAAAGTATTGAGTATTGGTTTCATATAAAGGAGGGATTCAATCCGTTGTTGGGCTCTAGAGAGCAAAACTGGTGGAAATTGCAGAAAGAATGATTTCTACTCAATATGAAGATTATAATTCTTTTAATTATTGGGAACTTAATTCCTTACAATTAGCACTATCTGAGAGTGGAATAAGCTACCCCATAAGGTAATAAGTCTCCTGACAGTATAGATCTTCAAGCGGAAGATATGACAAGTTATTAAGAGTATTTTAAAAGGGATTTATGCTCTAGGTAGGGGGTGGGACAGATGAGCTCTAAAGTTCTATGTCTATGACTGAAAGTACAACAGGAGTCAAGAGAAGGGAAAAATTAGTGTGGATTGGAGTAGAAATAATTGGTCCTACAAACTTGTGAGCCTGGCCCTAAGAACGATGAATCGAAATCTATGAAGTCTAAATCTCCTAGATATGCTTCTTAAAGTAAACTCCTAACAAAGTGGTTTGATAATCAAAGACTATCTAGACTTCCCATTTTTACATAAAATTAAATAGAGTAGTAAATTAAGAAACAGTGGAAATCATTTCTGAACAAATTAAAATTTCTTAGTCATTGATAACTATGATATTTAACAATAACAACCTGCTCCTGGGTCCACTGGTTGGGGTGATGGGCCCTTTCCTTCTCTAATAAAGGACCCTCTGCTCTAGACCAACGCATGCAATAATCTACTTCAGTCCCGAGGAAGACTTACTACCTAAATGAGGAGTCAAGCTCCTTTTCTTACACCCTTTGCCTTTTAATGTCCCTACCCTGGGAAAAATTACTTAAAACTTAGCTTCTGCCTTATGTGAAGAGTGTTCCTAAAAGTGGTAAATAGAAAGGTACTAGGGGTGGGGATAGGGAGGTACCATGTAGCTCAGGCATAGGAAAGCTATTTACTTATAAATGTTTCAGATACATAAGGTCTACAAGCTCCTATGAACATACACAGAAGCAATGTATAGAATGAACAAAAGCAGCGATGTAACTTAATGTTCATCCTCCTGGGAAGTTGATTTTTAAGACTTAACAGTAATGACAGCTAACATAATTCAATTCGCAAGACTGTGCTGAAGCAACATTTTATATTTCATTTTGAAATATAAACAGTTCTCCAAACAATTATCTCTAGGTCCATGTCTTCTGGCAAGCTTGATCAGGAGTTGAGCCCTCTTCCAGCAGCTCCAGTGTAAGCATTTTACTGTCAGTCAGTTCCAATCAATGGTTGTGGGATCTGTGATCTTTTAAAACCATAAGGTTGTCTCTCCAAGACTAGAAAAGTTTACCTTTGGATCACCATTTGGTTACCTATACTCAGGAGAGAGATACAGCAGGAGAGGCAGGCAGGGGCCCAAAGCTCACAATATATTTTCAGTGCCATTTCTCCTAGGTGGAAGGAAGAGCATTAGTTCTCTCTACCCAATCCCACCAGAGATGGATTCAGGTAGTCCTGACACTATCTGCAGAGGGAGGGAGAAGAAAGAGATCAAGGGCAGGTCATTTCTTTTTCTTTTCAATTCTAAATTTCAATTTTCTTTAATTTTATGAGTTTAACAAACACCAACAAGCACAAAAACATTTCCTTATACAAAAGAAAAAAAAGAGGATTTTATATGACATGACAAAATATATTATGGACAGCTTGGGTTTTTTTAAAGTATATATTAAATTCATCATGGCATCTCTAACACCATGACCCTGCTTCCTTATGTGTATTTTTTAAAACAAAATTTTAATTGATGGTCTTTTATTATATCATGATCACTTCTGCACTCAATCCTCCTGACAAATCCTTCCCCACCTAATAAAAATCATCCCACATCACAGAAAGGTAGCCAAACAAAACAAATCCACATATTGGCCATACTTGAGAGTGTATGTATTATTCTGCACTTCTATCATCGATGCTAAGATTCAACATCTGTTTTCTGGAATTATGATTGGTCATTGAATTGGTTACAATTCTTAAATCTTTCATAGTTGCAGAATTCTTTTCCTTTACAATGGAGTAGTCATTGTATAAATTCTCCTCCTAATTCACTCTGGGTCATTTCATAAAAATTCTTCCAGATTTCTCTGAATTTTCCCCTTCAGTAATTTCTTGCTGTGGAATAACACTAATTGTTAATTATAATTTGTCCGATCTGATGGTTGTGAGTTGTTTTAATTTGTGATTTTCTTATTAGTAATTTTAGACATTTTTTCATGTAGTTGGCAGTTTGTCTTTCCTCTTTTCAAAACTTCCTATTCATGTCCTTTGACCACTTACTCACTGGAGAATGAATCTTGTTTTTATATATTTACATCAATTCCTTATATAATGTGGGTATCACATTATCAATTTGTTACAAAGATTTTCCCCCCCAATTAATTATATCTGTTCTAACTCCATTAATTTTGTTTGGACAAAACCTTTTCAATTTTATGTAATCAAAACTATCCATTTTTATCTCCCATAGTCCTCTCTAACCCTTCTTTAGTAAAGAATTCTTTCCCTTCCATAGCTGTGAAAGGTATCTCCTATTTTCCTACACGTTTGTTTTATATAACTTTTTAAATCTAGGTCACATATGTATTTGGACCTTATAGTAGCATGCAGTGTAAAATGCTGCCTATTCTAAATTTCTGCCCAACTACCTTCCAAGTGTCCCAGTTGTTGTGTCGAAGAGTGAGTCCTTATTACAATAATTGTAATCATTGGAATTATTGTTGTTATAATTATTATTATTTTGCTTTTTGGAGGGGGGAAGATAGGGCAATTGGGGTTAAGTGACTTGCCCAAGGTCAGGCAGCTAGTTTAGTGTTAAGTGTCTGAGGCTGGATTTGAACTCAGGTCCTCCTGACTCCAGGGCCGGTGCTCTATTCCCTGCGCCACCCAGCCGCCCCAATCCTTGGAATTATTGAACATGTGAACGTGTTTGATTGCTTCTGGGTCTCACATACCTACTTTGTTTCACTGATTAACTTTTATAATTTTTAATCAGTATCAGGTTTTTTTTTAGGATATTGCTTTGTTTTATTGTGTGAAATAGTATTAGGATTCCTTCTTTCCCAATTTTTTTTGTGATTTCTCTTGAGATTCTTGACCTTTTTTTTTCTGCTAGATGAATTATTTTTTCTAATTCTGTAAAGTAACTACTTGTTAGTTTTATTGCTATAGCACTGAATCTGTAAATTAATTAAGATGGAATTATTATTTTTATCATATTAACACGAATCAATGTCAATGTCAAATGAATCAATATATTCTCTCGAATTATTTGGCTGTCTTTATTTCAGTAAAGAACATTTTGTAGTTGAATGAACTAATTTATGAAAAGGCACTTATTAAGCTGTTACTATAGGCAACTAGAGATAAGAAAAAATTATGATTGTTCCTATAATTCAAGAAGTTCACATTCTAATAGTGGAGACCATACATACATACATATGTGTGTGTGTGTGTGTGTGTGTGTATGGCAGATGCTAATACATCATCTTTAATGCCATTTCCACTGAAAGTTAAATCAGTTTCTGAAGTTGAACCATTTGACAATGCCAGAGAATTTGGTGGCAAACTCTTTTTTATAAGTTTTCAGTAGCTATGAAAGCAGCATTTATAGAAGCAGGTGCCAGGCCACATCTTCATAGTGGTTATTTCTCAGGATGATGACTTTGAGAGCTTGGCTAGAAACAGAGATGTTGGTTTGAGGGGTCCTTTTACTTCCAGGACTTTGGAGCTTCTCTGCCTGTTAATTCCAGTTAGTTAGCAGTTGACAGTTGGTGGTAGCAAGGAAAGTGGACTCCTTTCCCACAGTGATTTTTAATGTCAATGACAGCTGTGGGGTCTGGGCTGGATCTGGAACAGTAGGCTTGGGTCATTGCTGTTCCCAAGGCTCTTTCTGGGCTATCTCCTTCAGGGGCCTGAAAAGGCAGGGTTGGTCTGACTTGTGTGGCACATGCTGCCTCAGGATGCTTTGTTCTTTTAGCTAATTTGGCTTGCCTGCCCTGTAGGGATATGATAGTTGTAATCATGTAATTCCTGTTTTTGTTGGTAGAGTCACAGATATACATTCTACAGCTGTTCTGAAGTCAGTGATTTTTCTGGGTTTATTTTGTGTCCTACTATTTTAATAAAGCAATTTCAATTAATTATAAGTTGAATCTTTAGGATTTTCTAAACAAACCATTATATTATTTGCAAAATGATAATTTGCCTTTCTCATCACACGTGCTTATTCTCTCAATTTTTCTTGATACAATGGTTGACACCTTAATGTCTTCCATGTCTGATCAAGGCCTAAGTCCTTCAAAGCATGCTTCAGCCCCATTCATGGCCATTGGAACCAATTGTTCTCATTTGCCCATTCTGCAGGGCAAGTCTTCACATGCTTGGGGTAGATGGCCCCCTAACCCACCAAGGGTTCGATGCCCAGTGGTTACCTTCAACCTGGTTTGGCCCATCTGCCCAGACATTACAGGAGGGCACCAAAGGTGGATGAGCAGCCCTGAAAAGAACTTAGCAAGCCCTTAGCAAGCAGAGGTGCTAGTCCTCCCCATGCACACCATTTTGTATGTTTACATCCCATACATCCCAGTTTGTAGTGTGTAGTCTTTTCCTAATATTCCTAATTCCCAATATTCTAATATTCTCTGTCTGTGTAAATCTCGGCTCTTCCATATATATATAGTAAGAGTGTGATCCTTGGCAGGTTACTGTCTCTCTGAGCCTGGGAGTTTTTTAAGGGTCTCCCAGGCCCCCTCCAGTTCTAACTGTGCAATCCACGTTTTCTCCTTTCCTACTGGGAGGGGATCACTCCCTCTAGGGGGTGCTGCAGGATCTGCAGCAAATGCCTCTCCCAAGTAACCCAGAGGGGGCTTAGTAAGAGCGGAGCAGTGCAGCCCAGAAAACTCTCACTACCGCAACCCCACGGTGGGGATTCACCGTACTAACCACAGCGTCACACACGCACTCCGACCCAAAGATACCAGTGCGCGCGCGTACACGCTCCCCGCCCCCCGCGAGCTGAACTGACTGAAGGCCTGCACTCAGCTGACCGTGGCGCCAGACTCGCGGGCGCAGCCCATGCATGCTTTCTCACCTACCCGGCTTGTGCCTACCCTGTACCACCTCCCCCCATCCCGAGAAGGGCCTCCAGTGCCGCTGCGTCCTCCGCATCTGGGGCAGGACTGGGGGCTGCAGTCGCCGCCAGCAAGGGGTATCTATGGAGGCATCGCGGCTGCCCTAGGACCAGGAGAGGCGCCGGGACCTGGAGAGCGGCTCCTGCAGCCGCGGGTCAGGCGGCACAGCGCTAGCAGTCCCTGAGGACCACCATGAGCGGGAGCAGCGCGGCCCCCGGCCCGGGCTCCGGCCCGACTTCGGCCCCCAGCCGCTTCGCCCATTACTTCGTGCTGTGCGGGATTGACGCGGACAGCGGGCTGGAGCCTGATGAGCTAGCGGGTGAGTGCGAGGATTCGGCCCAGGCTTGTGGGGAGGAGGGAGGCGAGGAAGGAAGCCAGCTCCTTCCTTTATTCTTCTCCCCGGGCGCAGGCAGGGACTGAGGGGCGCTGGGCAATCACCTCTGCCCAGGTGGATCGCAGCCTCTTCGGGGCGCCGGAGCAGGACCGCCCGCTGCCTTGGCTCCTGCTGGATGACGTCGTTATTTCTAAACGGGGCTGCTTAAGGGGTGAACTGCGCAGCCCTCGCACCCCCTCCAGCGCCGGACTACTTAAGCAGCCCCGGGACTATTAATAAAGGGGGGAAGGAGGGCCGTTGATCGGGGAGGAGAGGAGAGAGATGCTGAGGATCGCTGCGCTCACTGTGACTGGAGGGCACCTTGCATGGCTCGCCTTGTTTCCACAGGCCTCTGCAGCGGCTTGTTGTAGAATGTAGATAGAGGATCTCGTTTAGCTCCGGGGCTTTGCTTTAATTTGTTTCCTGGCTGTCACATTTTACTGGTGACACTCCGACCCCTCCCCCCCTCCCGTGATTGACACCTTCTTATTCTCCCCTTTCGAAGTTTCGCTCCCCAAAAGTAGTGCAGCGTGAAGGGGACAGAAAAAGTGTGAGACACGAAAGATGACATCTTGGCCATTTACTTGCGGTCAGCTTGCTCATGTTTTCTTCCACGGAGGTGGCTAAAGTGTCGGCAGGGATTGATTATATCACAAAGGGATGTGCGGCTTCATTCAAGCTTGAATCTTCTGGGGGTTTTGTGTGCCAATCAATGGCTCTGTGATGATGAAAAGATCAATTTTCGGAATTTTGTGGATTTGGCAAAGATTTGGGGTCAGAGAACTACCAAAACAACCTTTGGACCCCTTAGACCTGGTATCACGTGATCTGTTGGATCGCGATTGCATTTCTTGAACCTTATGCTAATTCAAGTAGTTGACTATTTTTCTTGTGGCACAAGCGTCCTTTTTCTTGTTCAATTTATGGCGCAGTGCAGGACTGAGCTAGGCAGCCCAATGCTGTGGGATGAAGATCAGTGCACTGGAGTCGGGGCTAGGGTGTTGACAATGTGGAGAAGAGTCGGAAGTCTGTA
>JAQQSU010014779.1:0-11332 GCA_028627135.1 Pseudochirops cupreus | reverse complement strand
TGAGAATCAGCCCAGGTTGTCTAGATGGCACAGATTTTCCATGTGGCGCCTAGATCTTTTCAGATCTAATCCCTGGGTTCTGCAAGACGCCCTTTTCTTATCTCACATCCCTTTCCTATGACTCAAAATGGTCATTTACTGTTGTCTATTCTCATACACAAAGCCTTTCAGTTATTCTGCTGTGGTTGGTTACGGTAATGACGAATTTTTAATCTGTTTGTTGATTTTAAACTGGCTGCCTGGGCATTCAAACCCATGGACTGTGTTCAAGTCAATATGGGAGCTGAAGTTATGCCATCCAAACAAACAAGTTTTCATATTAAAAGAGTAATAAGCAGGAGGTAAATTAGCTTCAGGGTGGCCACAAAATATATGTTGGAGCCAAATAAAGTGACATAGCTATAAATAATCTTTATTTGTATAGTGAGGGTAGACAGTGCCATGTAGCCATATTCTTCATTTGGAGGCTATTCTCACTAGTCAGGTTTCAAGAAATGGTCGGATTATGATGATATCATTTATTTAGTGCTTTATGTTTCAATAAACACTTCTTAGAAATATCTCATTCAATCCTCACAACAATCTTAGGAGATAGGTGGAATCATCTCCATTTTACAGATAAGGAAACTTAGGCAGACAGAGGTTAAGTGACTTAACCAAGGTCATATAGCTAGTAAGTGTCTGAGGCCAGTTTTGAACTTGAGTGTTTCTGATTCAAAATCCAGCCCTCTATCCCCCTGCACCACCTACCTAACTTCATTTCTAAGGGATGTCATGGGAGCAATACTTGTTCAGGTATAGTTTAGACTAGACCTGTGCTTCTCTACCTGTGGGTCAAAAACCCTTTGGGGATCCAATGGGGTAGCCTAAGACCATGGGAAAACACATATTTCTGATGGTCTTAGGAACTGAGACATCACTCCTCTATCCAACTCCAGGAGGGTCTACCCATATGCAGATACACCCACATACGAGTATTAAAGAGTCCTGGCATTAGGAAGGTTGAGAACCACTGGACTAGACAGTCTTCGAGGTGCCTTCCAAATCTCAGATTACATGACTGTAAAATGTTATAGTAAGAATGAGCCTCTGCTAAGAGTCACTTGGGGGGAGCAGAGCAGGGGGCTTGGAATGGTAAATCTGGAATGAATCAATACATTTGCTGTTATTCAGTCATTTCAGTCATGACTGAGCCTTCATGACCCCATTTAGAGATCTTTTGGGGCAAAGACGCAAGTGGTTTGTGATTTCTTTTTTCCCCAGTGGATCCATTGTTAGACAATCAGAGGTTAAGTAATTTGCTCATATCTTCCTAACTACAGGTCCAGTGCCCTATCCATTGAGCCATCGACTGCCTCCATAAATCAATACATGGTGAGGCCCATTTTCATGGCAAAGGATCAATGATGGCTCACAAATGGAATTAGAGAGTGAGAGTGATATCATGGATAGAGTGCTGGTCTTGGAATCCAATCCTGCCTCAGACACTAATTATCTGTGCAACTTCAGCTTCCTCTTCTACAAAATGGGAATGATGATAGAACCTACATATCAGGGTTGTTGTGGGGATAAAGGAGATCATATTTGAATTTATGTCATTTCTTCCCTAAGCCAAGTTCAATAAGAGTAAGGTTGACTCTTTCCCTTTTGCCTTCCTGTTCTCCCCCTCTATTGTAACAATTATCCTTTGTCTCTTCCATGAGATGCTCAACCCCATTCTGTCTCTCCCTGTCTCCTCTCAATCTAATCCTCTCTCACTTCAGTATTTCACCTTTTAGTATATTGTCCCTTCCTATTCCATTGATCTTATGCCCTCTATGTGTTCATATACATACATACTCAGATATGTGCTTATATGCATATATAAACCCTCTTATATAGATATATGTGTATGTATATGTATATATAAAGGAGATCATATTTGTAAAGCACTTATACATGCTAATTATTGTTACTATGGTAATTATTATTATCAAATCTTAGAACTGTCTCTGGATTTATTAAGGGTGGAGGTGGAGGTCAATTAACAAATCTGACAAGGTGAGCATTGGAGCGGAAGAAGTCTGCCATTTTATGCTATTGAATAAAGCTCATTCCATCTAATTTATTCCCTGGGAACTATATTGCAGGAGCACGGAGCAGTTTCCTGGGGAGGGCCAGTCGCACTAGAAGGTGCCCCCAAACACAATTATCTCCGTAGCAGATCATACCAATAACATGTCTCCATCTTTGTCTCTGTCTCTGTCTCTCCCCCTCCCTCTCTGTCCCCTCTTCTCTCAGATTTTTGCGAGGATCAAATGAGATCATTCATAAGAAACATTTTATCATTCTTAGCTGCATTACTGCAAGTAGTTATTATTATATTATTCTCATCATACAAGAGGCAATGTGGCGAAGTGCATAGAGAGCTGGCCATGGAGCTAGTTTCAAGTCCAGCCTCAGACACATTCTGGTTTCAGGATCTTGAACAAATCACTCAACCCCTCAGTGCTCTAGGGAGTTCTTTGACTGTAAGTGGTAGAGAAGGTGCCAGCATGCATTGTTAGAGTATTTCCTCACTGGGAAGTTCTCTCTGCCAAAATCACAGATCTCCTCCCTATGAAAGATCTGGGCTCCAGACTCACCCCTGACCCATCATAGCTGTGTTACCCTGGGGTAAGTTTCATAATCCCAGATTCTCACTTTTCTCATCTATAAAGTGAATAATAATGGGACCTATATTCCAGAGGTGCTTGTGAGGATGAAATGAGATAATGTGAAAAGAAACCCTTTGTAAAGCCTAGCACTCTATGCAAGAGCTAGCTGTCAATGTTAAATTCTGTATTGTTCAGTCACTTCAGTCACGTCTGACTATCCATGGCCCCATTGGAGTTTTCTTGGCAAAGATACTGGAGTGGTTTGCCATTTCTTTTTCCAGCTCATTTTACAGATGAGAAAATTGAAGCAAACAGGATAAAGGGACTTGCCCAGGGCCACACAGCTAGTAAGGATCTGAGGCCAGATCTGAACTCAGGTCTTCCTCACTCCAAGCCCAGCTCTCTATTCACTGTACCACCTAACTGCCCCATGTTAGCTACCCCTAACTCTCCTTCTACTCATGTCCTTCCCATATATTTGACTAACATTTACCTGAGAACATTCGCTTTGGATGAGAATTTTGGTTGGGTATGAGAGAGAAAAATAGGGGAGGAAATTTGGGGCAACCTTAACAAATGGATGCTGAAAATAATCTCCAGGGTGAAGACACCTGGATGCCAAAGCAGGATGCCACCTACGATCTGCAAATCTCTGGAACAATGGCCTGCCCCCAGTTTGGCCCATTCTAAACTATTCTGACCTCTTCCAGTCCAATTTAGAACACTCCCCTCTACTCTTCCCAATCTGAGAGAAATGAAAAGAAAGAGAGAAAATATGAAAAAGAACATTTGTCACTAAAAAAAGTAGGTCAGACTCCGGTCTCACATGATATTCCTTTTTCCTAGCTCAACCTAAATAAACTATCTCTGTTAACATCCTTTTGTTGGTTTTAAGCAGTATGGTTTCATTTGTGTAAGGAACACCTAGTGTAGAAACTCCTTCCACCAAAATCACACTTTATAGGCTTGAAAACTTGCCTGATTCTCAGAAAAGTTAAATGATTTATTCATCAAGAGCCATATAGCTACTATATGTCAATGGTGGGACTTCAACCCAGGTTTTCTAGGTCTGAAGGTCAGCCTTCTGGCTACACAACAACTGTTTCTTCATCTTTTTCCCAAGAATAATAAACAATAACTTCTATTTGCATAGGTCTGTACAGCTTACAAACACACACACACACACACACACACACACACACACACACAATCTCCCCTGATTAAGATCAACCAATCACTAAATAAACATTTCCATGTGCCTACTATGTGCCCAGCACTGTGCTAAGCACTGGACTTAAGGAGGGAACCCCATGGACATACTTGATTTTGTGTGGTTTATCACATTTAAGCCTCACAATTATACCATAAAGTCAATTTTAACGGTATGGAAGCTCTGTCAGAAGAAGCAATAACTGTCTTAGAAACCACAATCAGGGCATTTCAGGCTAGAGCATGTGGGCTTCCCTCCTCTAAGGAATTTATCATGTTATATTATCACCTTATGACAGATATGTTTGGGGTAGAAAAATCAAATATCCCCTTCCATGATCAAGTGAGATTTCTTTTGCCAACACATACTTCATTTTCTGGCATGAAAGGCCACTTTCTATCAAGGCCATTTTGAGGTCCAGAAGATTTAGTAACATTGCTGACAGCTTAAAAATGCCACGTCAAGGACACCCAGGACATTTGGAGGAGGAAAGATGGTAGTTAAAGGGGAAGATGGCATTAGCTTGGCATATTTTAACAAATCAAAGGCAAAACATTTCTATTTGAAGTGGAAGAACTTTCCTTTAAATTAAACTTAATATAATCAACATAAGGTATTTAATTTTTTTTCCCACTTTCATGAATACTTCATAGGATGATAGAATTTCTTGGAAAGTCAACATGGTATAGGGAGTATAGGACTGGCCTTTGAATCAGGAAGACCAAGGCTCAGTTCCCATTTCTGATAAGTACTAACTGTATGACCCTTTTGCAAGTCATTCCATTTTTCAGTGATCCAAGAAAATCGTTAAAACTGTACATTACTGACAAGTTCCTGATCTCCATTGATGGAAAGAGTTTCTATATTTTGAGTCCCAAAATAGAATTCTAGCAAGCTGGCACAAGGCAGCACCTTTGCTATATCTCAGTGCTATGACAGGTGTTATTGTAGTATACATTTTAAATATATTAACCTGTCCAGATCTGCTCGAAACCTCTCAAACCAATAACACTGCCACAGCCTAATTGCTTTCTGGGGGAAAAAAAGACATCTAAGAAACTGATGTCAGGTACTAGGAACCTTTATAGATTACTATGAGATGGGAACAAAATGAGCAAATGCAAATAAATCAGAAGTTTACAAAAGAGCAATCTTACCAAATCTGATGTCACCTTTGGTGTAGACGAGCCTCCTCAGCAACAAGAATTATCCTTTCCCCTCTAACTCTGCCTCTAAGCAAGAGCCTGTGGAGTAGAATCTCATTCTGTCTATTAGATCAAAATAACACCATAAACTTTCTTGCAGGAACTATCCCTTAACATATTCTTCACCTACCTAGTATAACTTTTAAGCTGCATGAAGAATGAACCTAAGAAGTTATTCCCCCAAGTCAGAGAAACATTTGAAGAAGAAAAGATTTGAGAATACCCGAGATAGAATTTCTAAGCCTTCCTACCATCCACGAAAGTCAAATGATCCTACTGTCTACAAGAGCTTTTTAGACAGAATGAGGTGATTCCTAAAAGCAATTTTAGAGAACCCTTTCTCCATAAAGTAAATCAGATGCTGCTTCAGCAGTTTGACAGAAGCGCACGCTCTCTTCAGAAACGAGTGTAACAGAAAGGGTCACTTTTGATAGCCAGTACTGAGTAAAAGGTGATTATTAGTGACACTCACTAATTCATTTTATAAGTTGGCAAGGATGAGTAGGGACACAACTAGGGCAGAGTAATGGGACTTTGTCCCAGGTTGTTGACATTTGGAAGCAGCCAATAGCACAGTCCCAGGCCAGGAATTTGCTCTGTTCAGTGACAGCATCCCTATAATCTATAGAAGCTTCTTGCCACCCAGACTCACTCTATGTGACAGTGACCATGTCCTTTGCTTTGTTCCTGCTTTCTTCTGAGACAGCTTAGGTGAGTTCCATCACCACATTTCATTCTCTTTGCCCCAAATGAAAAAATGGCTAATCGCTGAGTTTCTAAACACTTGATACAACATCATAAGGAGTGATCTCAATATGTGTATGTGTGTGTTCAGTGTGTTTGTGTGTGTGTGTGTGTGTACATGTACACACTGGGGAGGGGGAGGAGATATCTCATACACAAAATTTTACAGTTATCTCTTCTACTCCATGATATGGTAATCAGAAGAGGATATCCTAAGAGGCCACAAGTCTTCTGATTCACCACACAAATGCCTTTAAGAAGCCAGATGAAAAGATGTATCCACAAAAGTTTAAGTTTTTTAGGTCTTCAAACAAGTGAAAAAAAAATATATAAAACTTTCTTGACCCTTACTCACCATTATTATATACACATACACATACATACGCACACACACACACATTGTGTTTCCTGAAGTCGAGATCATACTGATAGCCATATTTCAGCAACAGAATCAAGATAACTCTAGCCAGGGCTTGTGCCATTTAACCTGAATTTCATCCCCTTTCTTTGTGGGACATGAGTTGATGTAGACAGATAAAAAAGTGGGGCTTCCTTGAATCTTCAGGATGTCATAACTGTTGGCATCTTCGCCTGGCCCTTTATTTGATTCCAGGCAAGAGTAAAACTGAGCAAGCCCAGACAGATAAGATGTGATCCTATTCTGGAAATCCTTCACTAGAAGATATTCCTCAAACTAACAATAGTAATCATTTTAAAACCTCCCATGTCAAGAAAGCAGAGTTTCTTTTAGCTTTTCTTAAGCAGCCAGAAATTTAACCAGCATGTTCCAGTGGGAGGAAGTCACATGAGCTTGGTTCAAATCCTGACTCTTGTCATTTCATGACCTATGGACCTTAGACAAATCACCTTCTGGATCCTGGCTTCTGTTTTTCCCTTCTGTAAAGTCAGGGGGGTGGTTGCATGAAGAGTAAGTTGGATGATTTCTAAAGTTCCTTTCAGTTTAAAACCTCTCATCCCATGAAAAGGCAATATAACTAGGAATGGCCTTGGAGTGAGGAAGACATGAATTCAAGTCTTGCTTCTGGTACATGGTAGTTGCATGACCTCCCCCTGAAGCCATCCACCCCCGCCAAAAAAAACTCTCATAGTGCCCCAGGACAATTTAGATTATAATTTACAAAGCAATGGAGAGAGTTTCATATAATGATGCAATAACAAATCTGGATTTTTAAAGAATGTGTAGCCAATTGGCAAATAATCTACTGGAATCTTTGTACAACCAATGGGCACCTTGTAAACTCCACTGATACTCTCTTAATGCTAAGAGAGCAAAGAAAGCCCTCAGCATCCCGAGTTAAATCCTATATCCATTTATGAAGGGCCAAAGGACAAGAGCAATCCCGATGAGCAAGCATAACAGTGACAGCTAGCACACATGTATGTGTGCGTGTAGACAAATCGATACCTATGTATGCATACACATCACTTTAGGAAATGCAAATTGTTTTACCCATATGGTCTCATTTTATGCTCAAAACAATTCTGTGATATGGGTGCTGTTATTATCCCCATTGTACAGATATCCTGACCCTATAGGAGCTTGAATGACTGAACCAGAGTCAGACAGCTAGTAAGCATCCGAAGCAGGATTCAACCCCAGTCTTCCTGACTCAAGTAGATGACGCCCTTTCTAACACAACAGATTCATTTGAAAATGTGGGAAGGTTTTGTTTTGAGTCTATTTAGTTCTAAATAAATAAATGTATAATTATTAATAAAATGAACTTCAAGAACTAGGGCTGTTTTCTAATAAAAGCAGCATCTGAAAACCATATTACCTTTAAAGAAAAGAGCAGGACAGATCAGACATCGCTACCCTCCTGGGAAAACTTCTAAACAGAGTGAGCATGATAGAATTCTAATTACTGACTAAGTCCCCACAAATAAAGTCATTCAAATAGGGACGGCTTCATCTCTGCTGGCAGACACCTGTGGGGGTGAACACAGCTAGAAAGTGTCTTCATTGTTGTTTCTTTGCATTTGAATCATATTGGTGAGCAATATTTCAAAGGCAAATGAATGACAAATTATAATTAATACCTGGAAGGACATGAAAAGCAGCATTTCTCCTCTTTTCAAAAGAAATCTCTCATTTTTTAGAATCCCACCACACATCAATGGTTCTGAAAATGATCTTTCCACAAAAATCTACCTTCACACCATCTTTCCCCAACTGTATACTTAAAGTATATATGTGCACAAAAATTCTCTGATCATGAAACAGAGTTGAAAGGGACTTTGGAGATCATTAACCCAAATCCCTCCTTTGACAGATGAGGAAACTGAGGCTCAGTGGGCTTTAAGTAGTTTATACGAAGCCTTAAAGGTAGCAAATGGTAGAATCCAGTTTTGAATTCAAGTCCTTTGATTCCAAACTCAACATTCTTTCTCTCTCACACATATAATGCTTAAGTTCCAGTGTTAGGACTCCCTATATCTGCCCTGAAGAGCAGGCCCAATTAGGGGGACAGAGATTTCATTTCCAATCCAAGCTTTCCTAACAGTTTTGTCTTCCAAAGTATATATGTGTATGCATATGGAGCATTCAATTAAACAATTAAATCAAATTAAGCCACTAATATTCAAGTGATGCTGAAAAGTTCCTTTTGTTCCCTCCAGCACACAAAAGGTTTGGAATATTTCATGATATAATTCTGAAAAGTTGTCATCTCAGGGGAATGATAAAGCTAGAATCTGAAAGTTTTAAATTCTTTACATCTGGACTGATTCTGTTTCTCGTCATGAATGTGCTCTTCTAAACATGACTTTATGGTCCCATATTCCTGTTGCTTTCAAATCTGAAAAAGTGTACTCCATTGAATCAATTGACCTCCGAATTTTCTGAACCAGGGCACTTCAAAGGAAAATAAAGGCCAGTCAGAAGCAGCTTTCACTTACAGGGAAAGGGGGAAGCAAAGCATATCTTCACAAAATCTTCCCACTGAAAAACTGCCCTTCCTTTTTACCTTCTTAAAGTGAATGGCTTTGAGAGGTGGAATGGAATTTGATGTACAGAGTGGCCAAGCATCTTCCCTATCTGCAGATAAAGATAAGCTCCCTACAGAGGCAGGATGGCTTCAGAACAGAGAGTGCTCGGCTGGGTGTCTACAAGATCTACGTTCAATTCCAACTTTCATCCTTACCAGCTGTATAACCAGCCAGGGTGGAATGAAGGGATCTGGATCCAGCCATAGTCATCAAGGTTGAAAAATCAATTAATCTTCATCAGAGAGAATACTAAAGTTGCTAATTAGACCATAACTCCATTCCCACTCATAGTTTTAAGTCTCAAATCTCCCTTTGCATGGTAACAAAACCCTAAGAGGACAGAGACTGTTGATGTGTCCTAAACTGAGCTGGCCTGAAGTTGACCACTGTGAGGTGACCAATAATGTCTGTTCCTCCAGATTCCATTTGTCCCTGTGGAATTCTTTCTCAAATCAATGGAAACTTTGGCCATGGGAAACAGCCACTAAGCTCAGAGACTATCTGGCTCACCATGATCAGTCCCATGACATGGCTGGGGCACTGGGGTCAACTTTCAGTGCCCTGGCAGCCAGTGTTGCATGCTTCACAATCTTTCTAACGTAGGAACATCTGACTGTGAGCTCCTCAAAAGCCCAAGAAGATGTTCCCTCCCTTTGTTTAGGGGGACTGACTGCACTGAATGCATCACAGGGTTTGGGGGAGCCAGCAGAGCTCAGTTAGTCAGACACTCTTATGTCTATGAAACGATGCATCTGGGACAGATTAAAAGCTATCCTATTTTAATTAATATCTTCTAAGGATATTCTGAAACACTCCAATTATCATCTTAAAAAAGAAACTAGTAAAGACAATATTCCTTTTATCTTAACTGAGGAAACACCTTAAAAGAGTAGTGTTGTGAAAAGAATTCTGTATTTGGACTCAGATCTGTCATAAGCTGCAGATATAGCAGCAGAGCTAATCACTCCAGTCCTCAGTTTTCTTATCCCTAAAATAAAAAAATTCCTAAAAACTTAGAGCTGGAATAGACCTTAGAAATTGTCTTATATGTAAGATAAGGAAGCTGAGATACATGGACTGGGTCCAGGGTCATAATGGGGCCAGATATAACCCTAGTTCTCTGACTCTAAATGAATTACACTGGTAGTATCTCTAAGGTACTTTTAAACTGTAAACTCTATGATATGTTGATGTAATTTTCTGGTGGAAATCTTGTTTTATAGTCCCTTCCCCCCCCACATGCACATATTTGTGTGTGTATATGCATATGTGTATGTGTATATATGTATATATATGTATGTATATACACACACACACACACACACACATATATGCAACACATAGCTTTGGAAACCCAGTAACATCCCTTTGTAATCATATTACTTACGGGAGGGGAGGGAATTGCCTAATGACAATTTATTTTTTAACACGCAATAGATTTATAACCCCACTGTTTCCCTTATTTGTTTCATAAACATGCAAGTAAATAATGGGGCTGCACAGGCTGAACCAGTGAGCTCTGAATCTGCAGTCTCATGTGTTTAAAACTAAATGGAATTTCCTCATTTTTGCTCTGGGAAATGAATAGGCAAACATGACCCAAGGAAGAAGGAAAGGCAGATAAGAAAACAGCCAGGAAAACAAAAGCACAATATCATTCAGCTACAGGAACAAAAGATATAGCAAAAGTTCTACCCTTTCTATTCTGGCTACAAAAGTAGTATTATGCCTCTAATTCAAATTGCTGAATTTGTTTCCTTGAGCACCATTTCTCAAATCTTTATCTGTAGAAATTGAGGTTTTCAGCAGCAATGATATGAGTAATCCTGAACCCATTTCAATCTCTATCCCAGTAAAGAGGTCTTTTTTTTTTTACACATGATGAGGAGTTTCTTCTGAGAAATCCCCAAGTTCTTCTTTTAAATGATAACTAATCCGCACTTCTGTAGAATAATGTCTACATTTGTGCCATAAGGTGATGAGGTGATCTTGACATTCCTACAATTACTGAGGTTCATTTACATATCGAGGTCAATGCAGTTGCTGAACTGACTTTTAAAGCCTGTGATGGATAAATTCTATTAAGAAACAACTGTTTGTGGTTCAGAGATTAAGGAAGCCTGACTGGTATTTTCTATCCAACTTCAATAGAAAATGACATAGTTTAAATCTTGGATAGTAGATAAGCTAAGAGAAGAAAAAGAGAAGAAAACCAAAGCTCTCTTCCTCCATCTCTCTTCTCCCTCCCTTCCTTTTCTCTTTACCCCCTCCCTCCCCTCTTTTTCTTTCTCCCTCCAATTTACAAATGAGAAACTGAGGCCTTACAGTGCTATGTTCACTTAAAGTGCTATGTTCACAGTCAAAACTAGTAACTAGCTGATGTGAGATGTCAATAAATTCAATAATTCAACTATTCATTAAGTATTATATAGTCATATCATATCATATTATATTTTTATGTTATACTATATATTAGTAGCTAGTTATTTCATTGAGACTAAGGTTTTTCCCCTTCCTTTCCTCATTTA
>JAQQSU010014778.1:0-11332 GCA_028627135.1 Pseudochirops cupreus | reverse complement strand
CCAAATCACTACGCAAATCAAAACAACTCTGAGGTACCACATCTCACTGGCCAGATTGACTAAGATGACAAAACAGGAAAATGATAAATGCTGGAGAGGATGTGGAAAAAATGGAACACTAATGCATTGTTGGTGGAGCTGTGAACTGATCCAGCCATTCTGGAGAGCAATCTGGAGCTATACCCAAAGGGCTAGAGATACGTGTATATATACCCTTTGACCAAGCAGTACCACTTCTAGGGTTATATCCCAAAGAGTTCAGAGAAGTGGGAAGAGGACCCATATGTACGAAAATATTTATAGCAGCTCTTTTTTGCAATGGCAAAGAATTGGAAAACAAAGGAATACCCATCAATTGGGGAATGGCTGAACAAGTTGTGGTATATGAATGTAATGGAATACTACTGTGCTATAAGAAATGAGGAGCAGACTGACTTCATAATAACCTGGAGAGATTTATATAAACTAATGCTGAAGGAGAAGAGCAGAAACAGGAGAATTTTGTACACAATGACAGACACAATGTATGTGTGACGACTAACTTCAGTAGACTGGGCTCCTCTCAGCAATGTAAGGTTATAAGACAACTCCAAAAGACTCATGATTGAAAGAGATATCCACATCCAGAGAAAGATGTGCAGAGTCTGAGAGCAGATTGAAACAAACTACCTGCCCTGTTTCTTTTTCTTGTTTTGTTTTGTTTCCTCTTTCCCACTTATCATTCCATCAGTTCTAATCCTTCTTTACAACCTGACTAATGATTAAAGGGAAGATATTTGTAGACCTATATTTAAGTGCATGCCTCCATGATGGGTTCAGAGGAGAGGGAAGGGGAGAAAATTTGAAACTCAAGGGACTGTGGAACTGAATGTTGTGAGCTAAAAGTAAATAAACAAAGCAATTTAATCTTTTAAATTAAAATAGAAGTCAACAAATACTCAAAAAAAAAAAGAAAGAAAAGTGGTGGAGAGAGACAGGAAAAAGGGAAACGAATGGGCTGCCCTACTCTTCTGCTGCAGCTGGGGACGGGAAGGTGGGACCAGAAGATAGATTAAAAGTGTGCCTTCTCCACTGAGATATGGGGATGCAACGGACAGACAGGGTGGTATAAGGGGAAGAGAGGTTTTGATGGGGCCTGTGTATAACAAGGACTGGAAAATACACTGCATGTACAGTGTGCTGCTGCAACTTTTCTATGTGAAAGAAGCTCTGGAGCCTGCTTCCAGTGTGGAGATACACACTGAAGTATGTGCCAGTCCCCTCTTATACGTATGTGTTACTCATCTCATGGCAGAGAGGTGATACATGCCAGGTGAGGAAGGACAGGTACATTTTTGGACATGGCCACTATGTCGAATTGTTCTGAGGTATAGCAATGTTAATGTTAAAAAGAAGTAACAAAGAGAGGGACAGAGAGAGAGAGAGAGAGGAGAAGAAAGAGAGAGAGACAGAGAGACAGAGT
Source organism: Pseudochirops cupreus (assembly GCA_028627135.1). Taxonomy (NCBI): domain Eukaryota; kingdom Metazoa; phylum Chordata; class Mammalia; order Diprotodontia; family Pseudocheiridae; genus Pseudochirops; species Pseudochirops cupreus. The sequence continues at coordinate 9,870 of JAQQSU010014778.1, read as the reverse complement.
GAGAGAGAAAGAGAAAGAGAGAGAGAGAGAGAGAGAGAGAGAGAGAGAGAGAAGTAGAGGAAGAACAATAAAACATTTTTAAAAGTATACAAAGGCCTGCAGAAGGACTTTCAAAGAAAAGCAAAAACAAGCAGGGACATCTTGAAAGTCATGAGTAAATTTTGTTACATATTTCTTTTTAAAGGAAGCAGTACAAAATTGAGATTCCAAACACCTGAGATGCTTCCTCATGAGGAAGATTCCAGAAAAGCTTCCCCAGATTCAGTGGTCTGGCAGCTACTCAAAACCATGGCTCACAGTGTATTTATGCAGAAAGCAGATACATTAAACAAAACTTTGGCAGGATACTCACAGTAAAAATATTTTCAGTTCCTAGAACCTAATAATAGTATATATTAGCAATGATTAACACACATGAATTCATTACAAAATAAAAGACTTTTAAGCAAGCAGACTAGCAAGTAAAGTGAGAGAAAAAGATCTTCATATGGGCACATAGGAGGTATTTCATTATCAGTCATCATTCCTACCAGTGGGAACAGGGAATGGAATAAGTGTTTATTAAGCTCCTGCTATGTGCCAGGGTCTGTGCTAAGAACTTTACAAACATCATCTCATTTAGCCCTCTCAATAACCCTGGGAGGTAGGTGCTATTATTATCCCCATTCTACAGATGAGGAAACTGAGGCAGATGAAGATGAAATGACTTACCCAAGGTTACACAGCCAGTAAGTGTCTGAGGCTGGATTTGAAATCAGGTCTTTCTGAACCCAAGTCAAAGCACTCCATCCATTGCTTTGAACTCAGTGACCTCTAAGGTTCCGTCAATCTCCAGATCTGGGATCTGTAATCCTATGAACCTCACTTATAACCAGGTCTCATCCCCAATCTAAGCCCTCATCCTGCCATCAAGCCCCCACACTCTCACACAGCCCCCATTCCCTTATTGAGTCCCTATCTCAGGGGTGCGGAACCTGTGGACTCAAAGCCACATGTGGCCCTCTAGGTCCTCAAGTGCAGTCCTTTGACTGAATCCAGACTTCATTGAACAAATCTCAGGTTTGTTCTGTGAAGTTTGGATTCTGTCAAAGGGCCATACTTGAAGACCTAGAGGGCCACATGTGGCCTTGAGATTGCAGGTTCCCCACCCTGGCCCTCTCTTTTCACTGAGATCCCCATCCACCCTCTGAGCCACTGTATGCCTTTACTGAATCCTCATTGGCAGAATCAGCATGGTATGGTAGATTTGGAGTCAAAGGCCATTAAGCATTCTAGCTTGACCATTTGATACTTATGTGGCATTGGACAAGTGACCGTTCTCTGAGCTTCCAAGCTGCCCCCCACCTATAGAAGGAGGGGGTTGGACCATATGACCTCTCACACCCCTCCAACTCTTTAGCTTTGATTTGGTCCAGCTCCCAAAGGCAAATTCTGCATCTTCTCCTTCTCTTATTCCCCCCACACCATTGAGACCAGGGCAAAGGGTTCAGTAATCCTCCCCTCAGGGAATGCTAATTGATTAGTACAGGGACTGATAGGCCACTCCCAACCTGATGTGCAGAAACAAAAATGTCTATGGGGATCAGTATTCCCAGAGCCCAGAAATGGCCCTTGAGTCACCAATGGCAAGGGCTTTGGCCAGTAGCACCATGTTGGTCCAGGGCCTCTCCCAGAAAGTGAGGGGAAGAAGCAAAGCCAGGTCCTGAATCAGCTTTGACATGATCAATTTCTCAGGTTGCCCAGCCCACTGGGGACCTTGAGAAGCTGTTGACAGGGGCAGTGAAAAGTTGCATGCTCCCTTCCCCTTGTTTCCTTGACAGCAGGACTCCAGTATTGAAAACAAAATCCTCTGCTTGACATTCAAAGCCCTTCTTAAGCTCACCCCCTCCTCCCTTTCCAGTCTTCTCATACCCGACTCCCACCAGGTGTTCTTTGATCCAGTAGCACTGGTCTCCTTGCCCATTATTGGCTTATTTGATAACACCCATCTCTGGGCTCCAGGCATTTTCTCCCTTGTCCCCCATGCCTAGAATTCTCTCCCTCCTCATCTCAACCTACTGGCTTCTGGGCTTCCTTCTAATCTAATCCCATCTAAAATCTCATCTTCTAGAGCAATGGTTCTCAACCTTCCTAATACCTCAACCCTTTAATACTCTAAATGGTGGGGGTATCGGAATGTGGGCAGACCTGCCTGGAGATGGATAGAAGAGCAGTGTCTCGGTTCCTAAGACCATGGGAAATATGGGTTTTCCAATGGTCTTAGCCAACCCGATATGACCCCAAAGGGGTCTCGACCCACAGGTTGAAAACTGCTGTTCTAGAGGGAGCCTTCTCAACTCCCCTGAATTCTAACGACTTCCCTCTTAATTATTTCCTATTTATCCTATATATATAGCTTGTTTATAAATATTTGTTTGCTTGTTGTCTTCTCCATTAGACTGTGAGCTCCTTGAGGGCAGGGACTGTCATATTTGCCTCTTTTTGTACCCTTAGCATTTAGGACAGTATTGACTGGCTGACATGCAGCCACAGACTTCCCTTTTCCTTCTAAGCCAGCAGGCCTCAACCTGTGGGACAACCCCTTTAGGAGTTGAACAACCCTTTCACAGATGTCACAGGGGTCACCTAAGACCATCGGAAGACACATATTTTCGATGGTCTTAGGAAAAGAGACACCCCTCCTCTATCTGTCTCCAGGTGGGTCCACCCACATGCAGATATGCCCACATACAAGTTTCTGCCCCCATTGATTTTCATATAAGTGGTCTCCACCAAGATTTCCCCCTCTACTTTCTTGAATATATTTTCTTAATATATGTAGCATCTGGGACATCTTCATCTTGGGACCTCCAGAAAAGCTGACCCAGGTTCAAGATACTCTGTGAGTCTTTCCCCACTCAAAACCATAGTTTAGAGACCCTAACTGATGACTTTCCTTCTTTTCTCAGCCAGAGGAAATAGTCCCATCAAAACAAAATCATTTAATGAAATAGAATTTTGTTTTAAAAGTAGCGCCAGAACATTTACTCCTACAATGCTGCAGTCAAGAAGACCCAAGCTCAAATCCAATGTCGGATATTTATTAGCTCTGTGTCTCTGGCTAAATCCTTTAACCTTTGTTTGCTGCCATTTCCTCATCTATTAAATAGAGATAACAATAGCACTTACCTCTTGTGCTTGTGAGCATCAAATGAGACAATCATTACAAAGCATTAGCACAGTGCCTGGCCCATACAAAGTACTACAGAAGTGTTAGCTAGCGTTATATTATTATGACCATATGATTATTATTATAACTCCATAATACATACATCAATGAGAAGAGCAGACTGGTTCTGGACATTTAAATCCCATGGAGTTTTTATAGTGAACAAAAAGCCTTGGACTTTTGGAGCAATCAGATAATTTAAAATAAGGTAAGGTATGGTATGGTATATAAGGAAGCACCCTAGCACATCAAGGCTGGCCTGTTAGCACAAGTTCTTTGATCTGCTTTTCTAAAGGAAAGAACCTGTGCTAGCACACTGTGTGGAATATGGTGAAGACCCTCATAGAATTTAAGGCTGGGCTTTCAATTCAGGTTTTCTGTTAAAATGAGCTGTTGACCCTGAAGTATTCCAGGAGAAAACATGGGAACACAGAATGTAAGCACATCTGCATGTTGTGTACTAAATCTGTAGGATCATCATATCTGTTTATTCTCATAGGACCAGAACCCACAAATGTTATAAATGTTACAATAAACTGTTACAATACTTGGTTCCTTGTCCAGTGATATTGTAAAGGACTATGAGATATTCCAGGAACAAGAACAAAGACACAGGCTGCTTGTTCTGTACTTGACCACTGTCATTAGGGTAAATAGAGAAGGGGATTGTGATTAGGGGGTCTATAAAAGAATGTATCTTGTCTGTGTCTGGTGCGGTCTGACACTGAGAATGCATTGAATGCACTTGGTGTGTCTCCCTTTCTTGTGAGAGTGTAATAAACTCCTTTCTGCTTTCTACCTTGAGAAGCCTCTGAGTTTAATTTGGACAATGGTCTTTGTTACCCCACACTCAGACCATCCTAGGTATGCTAGGGCGCTTACTAATACATTTGCCTTAGTCAGCAGGACTTGCACAGACTAAAGGAAAGGATGCAGTTTTGTGGAACTGGGATAGCCGTTGGCCCAGGTATAGTGTTACTTTTTGTCAACCTGAAAGAAACCAAATGAGCAACGGTAGCAGGAGGGGTTTCCCAGGTACCAAGAGCAGGACCCCTGAGAGATAACCTCTCCTTCCCTCTCCTGATCCCACTAGCACTCCTGAGGAGACAGGCCAGAGTAGCAACTGTGTGAGGAAAACATGCTTGTAGGAGGTGGGGATGATCAGAGTCAGATCCAGGGTTCAAGTGGAGTAGCCCTGCCCCAGACTGTGTTGGAAGGATGGAGGTTCTGAAACTGTACTCTGCCCAGAGTCCAGACTGGAGCAGCCACTACCCATGGTATGTATGTACCAATGTATGCATATGTCTTTCTGTATCTGTAGATAGATATGCATGTATAAAAATGTATATGAATATATGTGTGTATGTATACATATATACATGTACTTACACAAACACACACACACATTTTTTGAGGTGAGATTTTGCTTTGGATCTTCACTCATGAGAAGGAATTTTTGATTCCTTGGACTAGACTCTGAGTAGCCATTTAAGAGCCCATTGACGGCTCAGATGTTGGGGTGATACTGGTCTGCTGGTATATGGAGGTGGCTCTCTTATTCTGTTTAGACAGTTGGAGCCCTGTCTATTGAATTTTTTGTTGGACACTCAATTCTTTCTACTTATCTGTAATTAAAGTAAGATCATTAACCCGTATAAAGCTGTCTTTCCTTTAGAAAAGCAGATCAAAGAACCTGTGCTAGTAGCCCACCCTGTTTGCTAGTGTGACTGCTATTACATATGGCAGCCAGCAATCATGCAATATTGGGTTGAAGTAAAAGGCATAGCTTCCAGAAACAAGGAAGCAACTTTCCCACTTTATTCTGCCCTTATCAGACTTTAGCTGTAGTAATGTGATCCATAGTAGATCATGGTTGAAGGACATTGATAGAGTTTGACCTTATCCAAAGGAGGGCAGCTATGATGGGGAAGGGCCTTGACTCCATGATACATGAGGGCTGGTTGAAGCAGCTGAGCATGATTAGCCTAGAGAAAAGAACTGAAGGACCATCATTGCCTGCAGCAATAACCATCCACGAGCTTTCAACGTGGTCCCCCTGACAACCTGAAGAAACTCTGTTTCTTCAAACTCCCATTTTTATCAGTTTTTCATAAATAAAGTTTGTTTCACTGCCCTATCAGACTATTCACACACACAAAGTCATCAAGTGACATCCTTTACAAGATGATTTCAGCCTTTGTATTTAATAGTCTGTTTTCCACCACAAACCACTAATAGCCCAACTAAAAGCAGTTTCTTTATACTTGGGAGTTAGTAGTTTGTCCTAACCAAAATCCTTTTCCTACTCTTTACTTCTTCAAACACCAGACTGTTCATTTGAGGCAGCCAAGTGACCCAGTAGATAAAATACTAGGCTTGGAGTCAGGAAGTCCTGAGTTCAAATCCAGCCTCAGACACTTACTAGCTGTGTGGCCTGGAGCAAGTCATTTCACCTGTTTGCCTCAGTTTCCTCATCTATAAAATGGGGATAATAATAGCACCTATCCCCCTAGGTTATTACAAAGCTCAATTGAGATAATAATTGTAAAGCACTTAGCATGGTCTAAGCTCTATTTAGATGTTAGCTTTATTATTACTATTACTATCATCATTATGCATGAAAAAGACAGTACCTTGCATCCTTTACCAACTGTTTTTTTTCTTTTTCTTTAGGTAAAGTAAATTTTCTTTATTTTCACAACCAAACTGTTCCATATAAAAGGGCAGTAAAAGCTATAAAACCTTGTCCCAAGAATGAAACAAGCCCTATCCTCAAGGTGATTCCACCTTGATTCCTGATTCCACTACTCCCCTTTCCACACTATGGGGCCAAACAAACAACTCTTTCAGAAAGAAAGAATGAGGCTGGTGACCTGGCACAGCACTCTCTCACTTAAATCTGATTCAATTGCATGTAATGATATCACCCAGCTGATGTCATGTTCCTCTTCAAAAATGAAAGCTAGACAACAAGGTTCTATTAATGACATTCAGCTTGATAATGTGGGGAGCCAAGGAGGCCTGATCCAGGACTCAGATGAAAATCTTAACAGTGTGCCCTAATTAGAACCCCTTGCAATATGGCTTGGAAGCTCTTTGCTAGACTAAATGCTTGGGAACCCCCAGAACTACACTTAAAAGGCCTTTTATTTGGGATCTTCACATCAAAGCCTTTGCCCCCCAGACTTCAGGCACCTAAAGAACATGTTCCTTATCAAATTATCCATTCTGTGTTAGTTCCAGTATATAACAGACTAAAGTCAATGATAACACCTAGATAACATATTCCTTATCAAATTATATTACTTCCAGGAAGTACCAGGCTAAAGATAATGATAATAAAACTTCAATCCTTTTTTCCTTTGTATCATTTTGCTCTATTAAAATCTTGTTCAAAGAATAATTAAATAAAGTTCCTGATTCTCTCTTGAGCTACCCACATTGTCTGGTCATTTCTTATTCACATCTCTGATCATGCTTAACGCTAGACCCTCAACAGCCCACAACAAATGGTGCCCACATGGGACACATAGGAACCTGAAAGGAAGGTCCACAGCGGAGATGGCCCTTACAAGCAGAAGAAGCTCCAAAAATCACAAGTCGCAGGTTAAGAGAAATAATTTCAATCAACCTTTTCTTAAGTCATTCTATTCAACCAGGCTGATACAGGGCTTTTCAAGCTTTCTATCAGCATGGGTCAAATGCATGGGGTTCGAAGATTAGGAACAATAGTTTCAAGTGTTAAGGAAAGTAGTTTAAGAGAGATTTATTTTGTTATTATGAAGGAACAATGAGAATTTTATTTAGTGTGTTTGGAACAATGTTGCCCTGAATTTTTAAAGGGTGTCACAATAGAATGAGAAACAGAAGTAAAACAGATAACTAAGAATTTCGTAGAGGAAGGAACCCAGCAGGTAATACGTTGGGAAGGTTTTCCTCCTCTTCCTCTTTTCAATTTAAACACTCTTTGATCACCCAAACACAAATATCACAGGAGGAGTGGCAAATGGCAATCCTGTCCTCAGAGCATACTCTACCTTTTGCCAAAAGAAGGAACTGGTGAACTTGTTTTTGGAAGCATGTGACAATATAAAATCGAAGGTTCTACTCTGCACTTCAAAACGTGAGCATATGTGACTCAAGAACATGATGAAATAGACTTTGGATTGGCTGCTAGGCCTGGCCTGAAAGTATATATAAAAGGCTCCCTTGGGGACAAGTTGGTCCTTCTTATTCATCTCATTTCCATCGAGAAGGACAAACTGCTGTGGGCCTTCCTGGTGGGGGCCATGAACTATTTTTTTTTATATTTTTATAATTATTTCAATATAATTGATTTTCTTTGTAATCTTATATATTTTGCTTTGTGCATTTAAAAATTTTATTCTGAGAAGAGATCCACAGACTTCACCAGATTGTAGAGTGGGTCTATGGCACCAAAAAGAAAAAAAATTTAAGAAGCTCTGTATCTAGTGGTGATTAGGGAGACAATACCACCTTTGGTGTCAGTTTTTCATCCAATATTTTATAAACATTGGTGATGCTTTCTAGGTTCATTCTACAACAACAATTTTTATACTCCAAATGAGTCACTGGAATTGGTCAGTCTTCTGTTTTCACAGATCTTAAAAGAATCTCTGTCACATCTTGGATACACGCCTAGGAAACAAGCAGACTCCTTTATTGCTGTTTTCAACAACAGCTAGACAAACAACTGCCTCAATACTCATCAGCGAGAGTCACCATTATTCTCTTGCTTGGACCCCTGCTGGCTCCATAGCCCCTAAGGAAATACTGTATCAACCTTCAGATGAAACTCAGATGATTTTTCCTCAGCAAGTCTATCTCCTCCCCCAAACACACACCCTTATGGAAGAGATTCAGATTGCTTTCTTACCTCCAAGCATTCAGCAATCTTTCCCCTCTTCCCCTATGTCGTGTTTTTCCATCTTCTAACCTTCTGACAGAGGATTCAGCTCTGCTTCCTAAGATCCTTTTATTTCCTTTATTTTCAAACTAAAATCCAGCTGTGTTTTGAAAAAACATTATAGGGCGCCTCTTGTCGTTTGTATTTTGTTTTCGAAGAGGGTGATGTCTTCAGATGTGCATGAATTGTATTTGAGTGAGACAGTTGCATCATCATTCCCCTCACTCTCTCTTCCAGAGACCCTGAAGTTCAGTGGCAAGAGAGAAGCCAGGACAACTGGCTGTAGCCTGGAATGCAGGGAATGACCTTGGTGTCATCAATGTCTGACCAAGCTCTAAGGGCTCCAGAGCACCTGCTCCAGCCCCCTTCATGGCCATTGGAATAAATTCTTCTCATCCACTCATTCTGCCAGGGGAAGTATTCATGTACTTAGCATGACCTCCCTCCACCTTATTCATGAGAGGTGTGAGGACCATCAAACTAGTTTAGCCCATTGGCTGAGACATTTTACATGGGTGTGATCACTGTACATGCTATACCTTCTTGGAGTCACAAGTAGAGCTGGGAGATGGTGAACAACAAAGGGCAGATGAGCAGCCCTGAAAAAGTAAAAAGCAAGCCCTTATACCACAGGAGTCAGTTCTCCTGAACACCCCATATGACCCTTGCCCTTCATAACTTGAATGTTATTATAGAGTATGGAGAAGCAGTTCTCAAGTCTTTTCAGTTTCTCTTCAAGGACCTTTGTACTTTGAGCACCGACAACAGTGTGTTGACCATAGTATATGGCCATTACATAGAAACAGCACAAGGTAAGTAAAGGTCCCTGAGAATTCTCCCTGTTCTCCATATTTACTAGAAGATGGGCCAATAGCCTTCCTCTTTCTTGCTAGTACCTTCCCTGAAGAAGTCAACTATTCATTGTGAATTTACCTTCTTCATTTTTAGTTTAGATCCTCCTCTTCCTTCTCTTCCTCCTCCACCTCTTCCTCTATCTTCTGCTTCTTTCCATCATCTCACTATCTCTCCATCAAATTAAGGAGTGACTTATCAATTATGTTAGTCTTTTTTTTTAATTTGCTTCATTAATCTTTAGCTTTAGCTTTACTTTTCCTCTAATTTTCAAATTTCCTTTGTGATTCTTTTAAGTTTCTCAATCTGTTTATTTACATGATGTTTTTTGAATGTATGCCCAATTCACTTATCCTCTTTTTCTATTTAGCTAATATGTATTTTCAGAGATGTAAAGTCATCTTGTTTTCTTCTTTTTTTTTATTTTATTTTAGTTTTCATCATTCATTTCCACGAGATTTTGAGTTACAGATTTTCTCCCCATCTTTCCCTTACCCACTGCCCCAAAACAGCCATTCCAGTGTATCCTCCTCCCCCAGTCTATTCTCTCCTATGTCTTCCCCCCTCACCCCTCTGACTTTTTGGTAGGGCAGGATGGATCTCCCAAACACAGTGTCGGTGTATCTCAAGTTCCAGTTGGATGTAGTTAATAATAATAATAATTGCATAGATAGATAGATAGATATTTTTAACATTTGATTATAGAACTTTAGAATCTAGATTCTTTCTCTTCCTCCCTCGCCACCCACCCCCACTGGAAGGACAAGCAATCAAATACAGGCTGAAAATGTGAAATTACGCAGAACCTCTCTATAGTGAGCACACTGTGAGAGTCTGATTACATGACCCTTCTTCCTATCCTGCCCCCCAAACCACTCTCCAC
>JAQQSU010014777.1:0-11332 GCA_028627135.1 Pseudochirops cupreus | reverse complement strand
ATATATATGAATATATGTATGTTAGCTGCTTTTATTATTGTATTTCTTATTATTTGCTAAAAACACACCAACCTGTATTAGTAGAAGGAATTTTCTTTTCTGAAAATTTCTTATATTAATGAAATCCTAGGTTGAGTTTCTATCTAAGTAAATTGAATTGGACAGAAGGAGTTGATAATGGTGTACCGATCTTAACATGGGGCTTAATCACGATGAGGAAGGAAATGAGCATTTTTATGTAGCACCTACTATGTACCCGTCACTGTGCTAAAATATTGTCTCATTTGTTCCTAACAACAACTCTGCAAGATAGATGCTATAATCCCCATTTTACAGCTGAGGAAAATATGGCAAACAGAGGTTAAGTGATTTGCCCAAGGTTATACAGCCAGTAAATATCTGAGGCCAGATTTGGACTAAGGTCTTCCTGACTCCAGGCCCAGCACTTTATCATGTATGCCTGTAATGCATTATAAATATTACTTTGAAAGTTGATAGGAGTATCTTTATATGTAGTATAGCATAAATAAATCCATGTTAAATGGCATGAAACATCAACTCTTTCACTAAATAATTTTTTAATGATTTTTTAAAATCATTCTGAGAGTTCCAAGTACTAATGTCTCAAGGACAGTAATAAAAAATGTTTCTTGTAGACTGCAAATATTATGCCACTGGTCTGTGAAAGTTCTCACTGAAAAAGCAAAATTTCTATGTTTGTTTCTTACTGATCCCTTAAAAAGCCTCAAGTAAGATCGTATAACTTGAAAATTCCAAAGGGAGAAAAATATTCAGTAAATTCAGTGACCAGGATTTGGAAGATAAATCCTCATAAATGTTAAACTGCATTCTGCAAATAACTAAGAGCTAAAATTTAATTTCATTACCTTTGATAAAATGATTCACAATCTGCTATTTTCATGTCTACTGAACTCTGTTTATTCATTTTAGGAAGGAGGCATAAGAATAAGTCAGAACATTGCAAGACTCTAGGCATCTTTCCAACATTGCTGATTAAAGAAGTCTATTTTTGACAGGCACTATTAGGAACTATCTGATTAAAGCATATGGGCTATCTAATTAAAACAGAATTTTGCTTACACTGAGCATAAGCTAACTTCAAACCTAATTAAGGAGGGTACTTCAGGTACTGTTAACAATCTGGGCCAAAAACCTTAACATTTTTAAAGATCCAATAACAAAAAAAGGGTCCTATAGTTTAGTTTACAATATGAACACTACATCAACAGTAAGCTTTATGAAGACAGGTACTACCTTATTTAAACTCTGAATTTCTCTTAGTGTTTAGGTCAGTGCTCTGCACATAGTAGGTACTTTACAGATATCTGTTGAATTGAACCAGAGTGGCATGCATTTGGGAGACAGTGAAGCTTCAGTTCAACCAATGGCTAGAAAACTATAGAATAGGATGGGGAAAGGAGGGACAGAAAGGGGAACCAGAAAGTTTTATTGAAGAGAAATGATCAAATGAATGTAAGGCAGACATTTTTCTTTGAGTTGTCATGACCATCAATGAGAGGATGCAACTTAAAAGTCCAATCTCTGCAGGGACTGACAAAAAGTCTAGTGACAAAGTCCTGATAATCTAAGGTAGAAATTTTGGAGCTAGTGGATCTATGTAATTTCCTGTCCTTTTTGCATGAAACTCAAAGAAATAGTCATCTTAATTATAGAATATATTGACTCAAAATAGAAATACAAGAAATATGAAGAAAACAAATCCCCGGGCTCTAAGAGTGTAACCACCTAACCATGTTTGCTGTTCCTAAAACCTCCATCTAAGGAGGGGCTAGGCCAGCCATCTCCCTATTTCCTACTCAGATGTACTACTTTGACCTTTTCCATCATGTCCCTGCACCAAGTACCTTGGTCCTCCCCATACAGCCCAATCCCATTCCCGATTCTTTTTACGCGGTGTCTTCCTCTCATTCGATTGTTAAGTTCCTTGAAGGCAAGGACTGTCTTTCTTTTTTGCATTTGTGCCCTCAGAGATCTGGAGAGTGCCTTAACACACGGTAGATACTTAATACATTTTTACTGTTTGACTAATACATATAACATGACCTGGTATATTTTATAAATCTCTCAGTGATCATGAATTCTAAATTGCTTTAATTCACAACAGAGAGAAGGGGAATGTTTGGGACAAATGATCCACTGAATAATGTTACTTTTTTTTTCCTGTTATTTCTTATCTGATCCAATCTATTTCTATCAATAGAACCTCTAAGGGGGGGAGGGGTTATTCTACTCAATAGAGAGGGATGTTTTAGAGCAGTGGTTCTCAACCTTCCTAATGCTGCAACCCTTTAATACTCATATGTGGGTGTATCTGCACGTGGGCGGACCCGCCTGGAGACAGATAGAGGAGCAGTGTCTCGTTCCTAAGACCATTGGAAATATGTGTTTTCTGATGATCTTAGGCGACCCCTATGAAAGGGTCACTGGACCCCCAAAGGGGTTGCGACCCACAGGTTGAGAAACGCTGATAATGCCAAACTTGTCAGGGTCTTAACTAGCGATTTTTATATTTGATTCAAGTAACACAAAACATTCCAGGGAAAAATTATATGAAATATACCCTAAAATAAAACTGCGGAAGCCTTGTTGAGGGTGTATATGGCAAAATCAAGGGAGTTTGCCTGGGGGTACATCTGCTTCAGCTTCCTATTTTACCTAATTATTCTTGCTACCTAGGTACTAAGTTTGATTGTTCATGTTCTCAAAATTGTTTCTTGGCTGCCCTACCCTAACTATGATTCTGAACCAATCAATCAATCAGTAAACATGTATTAACAAGCTACTATGGGGCGGGGACTGTGCTAAGTGCTAGAGATACAAAAAAAAAGAGCTAAAGACAATCTCTTCCCTCAAGGATCCTAACGAAACTTAACATGATGCTAAGAAAATAATGGAAAATCATAGGACTAGCTAAGTGAAGAGATCATCTTTTAGTTGTCTGATGAAATGAATATGGTAGCCCAATCTAAATGTTATCTCATACCTGAGTTTATTAAAATCAGAATTATACCTTAAACTTGCAGCATCTCTTCCAAATCATTATATTTGTTTCCCCCAAACCACCCCCCATTTGATGTCTCATACTCTGGAGAAAGATACTGCCTTTCCCCCTACTTCTTTCTATCAATAAGCATGCATTAGGCTTGATGACTTCTGTATTTGCATTCCCAATACCTAGGACAGTGCCTGGCCCATAGTGCTTAATAAATGTTGTTTATTGATGGTATACAGAATTCTTTAAAAGAAAGCAGAGCTATTTTTTTTGTTTAATTTCATTTTTTGCTAAAGAAACTCTGCCTGAATTTCCCAGTCCTTCTGCTTCCTCAGGTGGTAAATTACATCAAGAGAAAAATCATATGGAGATTTAATACATTGGGTGGAGGTGTTTCACATTAATGAGGCAAATTAGAAACAAACAAGAGCTGTGGAAATATATTTATCCATTAAGTCAATTTGCACTTCAGTCCATGAAGAGCTGAGGTGAAACCTACCCAGATCCACATTTAGAATCATGTATCTTGCCCATTAGCATATAAGAATTTAAAAAAACAACCAAACAAATCCTAATACTAGCAAGTTGGCAACAAATCAGAATTTTTTTTTCTGTAGTGAAGAGGGGAAAAAAGCAACAACATATTCTGGACTAAACTGTGTAGCTTTAGATTTAGGCCTGCGGATTCTTTGTCACACTGACTAACAGCGCCAGGCCTTCTATAAAACATGCTCTGCCTTGGGAGAGACTGCAGAGAAGAAACAAAAACACTCCCATAGATCATGCTGCTGAATTCCAATTCTTTAGGTCAGTGGTTCTCAACCTTCCTACTACCAGGACCCTTTAATACTCCTATGTGGGCATATCTGCATGTGGGCGGACCCGCCTGGAGACGGATAGAGGAGCGGTGTCTCATTTCCTAATACCATTGGAAATATGTGTTTTCCGATGGTCTTAGGCAATCTCTGTGATCCCTGTAAAAGGATCATTTGACCCCCAAAGGGGTTGCGACCACAGGTTGAGAACTGCTGCTTTAGGTGGAAATTACTTTAAATGCAAGAAGATATTATGCCTCAAGTCTAAGGAACCTTTTGGCCAAGGTCCTAGGAAGGATTCTTTTCCCCCAAAGGATGAGAAAATGATGAGACAGGTGGGCATCCACAAGGCATTTCACTGGACACAGAAAGGAAATGTACCACAACAGTCTAGGCACGCCTCCTTGTCGTCTGTCAAGGTTTCTGGGTTATTTTTACACCTCCCTTTGAACTGCCTGGGAGCCATTTGCTTCTGAAGGACAGATGTGTGACATCATTTCTGAGAGAGGAAGGGAAATGTGAAATAACAGATAAATCAGGCTTTACCTACATATTTATTCCCCAAATGATAATGTTCTTTGGAGTTATTAATCCTCATTCTTCTCCTTCTTTGTCCCTCCTTATTCCTAGCCGGCCTTCAGGTGATATTTTAGGTTTCCTTTTCTCTTGACTCCCCATTAATGAGCCGCTATATCTTTTTCATAATAGATGATACAGTAAAAAAGGGAAAGGAATCCTGTAATCAGAACGATAGAACAATATAGATGTATATGTATAAACATAAATATGTACATATATAAACACATATAACATGTGAATATATATGGAAGGCACCACAGAAATCATAAATGTTCATATATATATACACATATACATACATATGTGTATATATTTATACATATACACAATCACAGGGAAAAAATCCTAGTATATAGCTGGGTAGGGAAAAGTTTCTTATCGAAGTGGGATTTTAGCTGGAACTTGAGGAAAGTCACTGAAAGCCAGGAGACAAGAGATGAGGACAACAGAAAGACAATCTGTTACCATATCTGTACCAAAACCCTTTCAACTTGGTTAATTTTCAAGAAGAGATTATGTAACCAACACCATCTCTTTGCCTGAATAAGGCATCATAGGAACAAGAATTTAAAGATGGAAATGTCCTTAGAGGTACAACCCCCTCATTTTAAGGATGAGATCACTGAAACCCTGAGAGAAAAAGAGATTTACTTAAACGATAAATCTATAAAGTACTTAAAACAGTGCTTGGCATACAGTAGTCATTTAATAAATGCTTATTCCCTCCCTTCCCCACTCCAAAGTCACACAGATAGTAAATGACAGTAGTGCAATTTGAACCCAGGCCATGTAATTTTAAATTGAGAATCCTTATCATTGTACTATGCTGCATTTCTCCACTAAACATGACCTTTCATTTGGATTTCCCAGATGCTCAAAAATTTTGATTGGCTGATGGCCATTAATGGATAGATTTAGTCAGTGTTGTGGGAAAATCTGTGATAAGTGTTTTTGGGGATAAAGATCATCATCTTTTCAGACAAAATAGCCATTGATGAATTGATTTCTTGGATTAGTCAATTTTGCAGAAAACTGTGTGAACAGTTTTTTCATCTGAACATATACATAGACATGAAAATACACACACTTTAATGCATTAAAGATTTATGATTCCATTGGTGTGAGAACTTCTACAATTTAATTCAGTTTAACTAGCACATATTAAATACCCAAGATGTACAAGGAACTAAATGTAATGTTATAAAGACATTCTAGATGTAGGCTATAAAGACAGAAACGAAAATCTCTTCTTTCAAGGAATTTAATGTCTACCAGAAGGACAAAAAAGTAAAAACAAAAAACACAAAACACCTTATAAATACAAAGTAGTCTCAAGAAGGAGAATCTGGAAATAAGTAGACTTGGGTTTCTAAGCCTTTTTTGTATCATGGACCTCTTGGTAAGTCTGCAAAAATCTATGGACCCCTCCTCAGATTAATATTTTTAAATACATAAAATAAAATGCATATGGTTATAAAGAAAATAAATTATACTGAGATATATATGCATATGTGTATATATATGTATACATGCATATAACATATGTAGATGTAGATATGTGTATATGTATATAAATTATGCCAGGTTATGCCAGGTATGCATTATGCCAGGTTAAAACCTCCTGAACAAGATGGATCTGACTGGTCTCTCAAGGCATCTTTGGTTAAAAAAAAAAAACAAACAAACACCTTCCTATAGTAACTCTAGTGATAAATGTCTCCAAATTTAGTTCAATTTATCTTTAGATGACAGACATGGGGTCTATCATTAGACCCATTCTCAAAAACTTTCTGGAATCTGTCAGCAAGTGAGCTTCACTGTTGTATCCTTTGAGAACCCAGAGACCTATCCACAGCACTACAATAAAGGCATCAAAGGAAGAATTTTGTAGAGGCATAGCTAATTTATTTGGTTCATGTTTTATTTCAATTGGTGGCTCCCAGCTTTTAAAAAAAATGAAAATTCAGTACCTCATTTTTAATATATTTTTTATTTTTTTTTGGATGGGGGAAGGCAAGGTAATTGGGATTAAGTGACTTGCCCAAGGTCACAAAGCTAGTAAGCATGTCAAGTGTCTGAGACCAAATTTGAACTCAGGCCCTCCTGACTCCAGGGCTGGTGTTCCATTCACTATGCCACCTTGCTGCCCCTGTTACCTCATCTAATAAATGAATCTTTACTAATATGCCAATGAGAGAAGTCCGAGAGACAATGTGCCCCTTCCCTTCACACATAATATAGGTACGTTTTGTTATGTATAAGTTCTGGAGACATTGGTCTCTCTTTCATTGTCTATACCACTGAGTCATGCTAATAAATATTTTTAGGCAGTTGTTGCTGAGTCATTTCAGTCATGTCCGACTGTTCATGACCCCATTTTAGGTTTTCTTGGCAAAGATACTGGAGTGTTTTGACATTTTCTTCTCTAGTTCATTTTCTAGATGAAGAACTGAGGCAAACAAAGTTATATGACTTGCCCAAGGTCACACAACTAGTAAGTGTCTGAGGCTGGATTTGAACTCATGAAGATGAATCTTCCTAATTCCAAGTCCAGCGTTCTATCCACTGTACCACCTAGCTGCCCCTCTTCAGGCAGAAGAGTCTTTTAACAGACATAAAGCCACATCACCTTCACCTTCATAGCTGCTTATTCTGCTTATATGTAAGGCCAATCACATGCTGTTGTTCAGCTGTTTTTCAGCCATGTCTGATTCTTCATGACCCCATTTGGGGTTTTCTTGGCAAAGATATTAGAGTGGTTTGGCATTTCCTTCGCCCACTCATTTTACAGATGAGGAAACTGAAGCAAACAAGGTTAAGTGGCTTGCCCAGGTGACTGACTCCAGACCTGGTATTCTATCCATTGCGCCACTTAGTTGCCCATAGGGTCAACCTTATTCATCCTCTATATAGGAAAGTAATGCTAAAACTACTTTCTTCCCTGTTTATTCTTTCCTTTTATGTAGGACTGATCAATAGTCTTCATGGTGCCCAGAAGCTATGAGGGATCAACTAGCCTATTTACTTCATGAAGGAGCATGGTACATAAAATAAAAGTGGGATGAATGCCGAGTCTGGAGTCAAAGGACTTGAGTTCAAATTCTATTCTCCTTCGGGGTGTTCTTGCATGACTTTGGGCACATCACTTAACCCACCTGGTCTTTAGTCTCCTCCTTTTTAAAATGGGGAAGCTGGATTCCTTTGCCTCTGAGATTTTTTTCTAGATCTATGACCATGTGATCCCCAGAGTCAGCATTTGAAACATATCATCTGTTTACTTTAGTTTATTGCATGACACTATATTTTCACCCTGCAAGTAGAAGAAATTTGAATTGACCATATTTCCTAAAATGCTTTCTGCCTTAAGAACAAAAACAAAACTTAAAAAAAAAAAACAAACCTAAAAAAATCCCCTTCAAGAGGAGAAAATTTCAAATCAAATTAGGTTAGACAAAATTACATTCAGTAGCCCTCCTTAATGCTATTATTAAGCTTATAAATATATCTGGAGTTTCCTCCCTCTGAC
The DNA here is from genome assembly GCA_028627135.1 of Pseudochirops cupreus. NCBI lineage: Eukaryota > Metazoa > Chordata > Mammalia > Diprotodontia > Pseudocheiridae > Pseudochirops > Pseudochirops cupreus. The sequence continues at coordinate 3,378 of JAQQSU010014777.1, read as the reverse complement.
ACAGAGCAATACGCGTGTGAAGCTAAGACATTAATCTAACTATCCTTTGCTTATTTTTAAGTTGAGTTTTGGAGAAGCAGCATGGTATAATGGAAAGGCTCCTGAATCTGAAATGAATGAACTCAGGTTCAAATCTTGGGTCTATTATTATAAGGTTGAAGTAAAAAATAACAATGCTGAGTACCTGGAAAGGGAGGAAAATGGTGATCACTCAGAGCCAGCAGAGCCTTAACTAGCAATTTTGGTATCTCAGGCAAGTAGCCCAAGGTTCCCCTCAAATAAATTTTTAAATCCATAATGTAAAAATAATGGAAGAAATAATTAAGATTATTTCCAGTGATAAAGAAAGGCAATTAGTTATGAGTTAACAGATAGGTGTTATTAATAATGGTCCAGATCTAGTACCTTCCTATTTTAGCACATTATTTTTGGTAACTTAGGTGGTAATTGCCTAGTTAGTAACTAAATGGTTCTAGAAACTGGAGGAACTGAACATCCTCTAGATTTTAGCACCATGGGATTCAATGAAGTCCAGGTTGCCTTGTTCTAGTTCTAGCTCTTAAAGTCAGTGTGGTTTAATTAAGAAAAGATTACTCAAGGAAGATTTACTAGCCAGCTGAAATTCTGATAACACTAAGTATACAATATTCCCTTGATGTATCAAAGCAGTGTTGCACCTTGTCATAAAATCACAGAATACCTGAGTTGGAAGGGACCCTAGAAATTATCTAATCTAACTGCCTCATTTTACATATGAAACGGGCTCAGATCAAAGAAATCCCTTGTTCAATTTCACAGTTAGTGATATTTGACAACCTCTCATGCTACACTTGTGGAAAAGATGGAAGAACAGTTAAGATGAATTTAGAATTAGTTGAATTTATCTGACACAAAGAAATATGAAGGTATTGAAATTAATTTAGAAGTCTCTAATGTAGAGCCCAAGAGATCTGTTCTTCATTCCATTCTTTTCAATTCACTACAGTCCAAACCCAAATCCTTTTGGTATCTGCTTTTGACTGCTGTTTCTAGCAAGAGAAACCACCTAACAGCTCCATTTTCACACTGTTTCCTAAGCTCCTGGCTCCTTGCCACCATCCCTAAAAATAATTCCTCAGGTTTTGCTTTTTTTTTTTAAATGATGTTTCAGCACCTAGAAAATATTGATTAACTGGCAACAAACCTCAAAGAAGTAAAATTTCTAAGACTGACATCCAGGATGGAAGCCTCCTTTGTTATCTCTGAGTAAACCCTATCTGACTTGGCTCATCTTAGCCCAAGAGTATGCACAAACCATGAATTTAAATGATTTCTTCTACTCCTGGCAGTTCAAGTTTCCATATTCAGCATGTTAATCTTTGTGTCTATGGTTGCCTTTAGAGGGCAAGAAGAATGTCCTGTAAATGTGTAATTTGATCACAATCAGCTAGATGTTTCCAAATAAGTTCTGCTGGGGGGGGGGGGGAGGGGCTGGGGAAGAACCTGTGTATTCTGGGAAGACTCTAGCAAAAGCCACTGAAAAGCCTAAGCAGGAATAAGCTAAGGTGCTGGGTCTGACCCCTGCCCATTGTCCCCACAAGTTTTCCACCATGGTATTGCTCAGAGCAAGAATAGAATCCTTTCTGCAGAAATAAGAAGAGTCTCCATTCATGGCAGAAAACAAATATCCTGTCACTTTTCCACATACTTTACTTTGAGCCCAGACTTCTTACCATTGTTTCTTCCATCTAGTAGCTTCCTTTAGAGGCAAGAGGTGCCATTGGGCCTAGAGTTAGGAAGACCTGAGTTCAAATCCAGTCTTGAAGACTTACTAGCTATGTGACCCCAGGCAAATCACTTTAGCCTCTGCCTCAGTTTCCTCAACTATAAAATGCAGATCATAATAGCACCTACCTTCCAGGGTTGTTGTGATCATGAAAGGAATTACCATTTGTAACCTGTTTGGCAAGGTTATCCATCACAAAGTCAGAGCTTAATAAATATTTGTTTCCTTCCCTTAAAATTCAGTTCCCGTCAACCTCCTAAAAGATGCTTTTCTTTCTTCCCCTCATAAATAATGACTCTGGTCGCCATATTAGTTTTGTGTTTAATTTACATCTATCTATCTATCTACACACACACATATTGAAAGCAGCAGTGTCGTACAGAGAAAAGAACACTGGTTCTGGAGTCAGAAGGTCTGGGTTCAAATTCTACCTCTGATACTTAGAACCTGTGGCAAGGGCTAAAGTATGATTTGTAAAATAAGGGGGCTGGACTAGTATCTGTGATCTTTTTCAGCTATAGCTCTTTTGATCCTATTTTTACTTATCTATGAATATGTAAAGTTTCTTTTCTCCCTCCCTCTTCAAGTAGAGTAAAAGGTCTATGCTGGTAGGGTGACTGTGTCACTCCTGGATTTGCATCCCCAGGACCCACTGCCTAGTCAGAGGCTTAATATATGCTTGTTGAAAGAGATCATAAAAGTGGGAAAAGGACCTATATGTACAAAAATATTGGTAGCAGCTCTTTTTGTGGTGGCCAAGAATTAGAAATCAAGGGGATGCCCACCAATTGGAGAATGGCTGAATAAGCTTTAGTATATGAATGTAATGGAATACTATTGTGCTATAAGAAATGAGGAGCAGATGGACTTCATAATAACCTGGAGAGACATATAAACTGATGATGAGTGAGGGAAGCAGAACCAGGAGAACATTGTATATAATTACAGACACATTGTATCTGTGATGACTAACTTTGATAGACTGAGCTCCTCTCAGCAATGCAAGGTTATAAGACAGCTCCAAGAGACTCAGGATGGAAAGGATATCCACATCCAGAGAAAAGAACTACAGAGTCTGAATGCAGATTGAAGCAAACTACTTGGTCTCTCTCTTTTGTGTTTTGTTTTGTCTTCTCCCTTCTTTCTCACTGTTCACTCCATTGGCTATAATCCTTCTTTATATCTTGACTAATGTTTAATGTGAAAGTATTTGTAGAACCTGTATCAGATTGCATGCTGCTATGGGTGGGGAGGGAGAAAATTTGAAACTCAAGGGAGTGTGGAACTGAATGTTGTAAACTAAAAGTAAATAAATAAAATTTTAAAAATATATGCTTGTTGGGGGGGCAGAGCCAAGATGGCGGCGTAGCAGCAGCAACATATCGCAGCTCTCACATAGCCACCCCAAAATACCCATAAAATAGGACTCTAAACCAATCCTGGAACTCCAAAACGCACACAAAGATACTTCCCACTAAAGTCAGCTCGGCTACGAGGAACCGTATCAGCACTGCGAACCGAAACCAGCCTGGCCTGAAGCCGCGGCTGTGCCCCAGGGGCGGCTGGACGGGAGCAGCTCAGGAGCTTCAGGTGAGCGGATTAGCAGCAGCTGC
>JAQQSU010014776.1:0-11332 GCA_028627135.1 Pseudochirops cupreus | reverse complement strand
AGTATTGTAAGACAGAAAGTGAATCAATGCCTGATGATCCAAAGGATGCTAATGGATTCTCAAGAGACCATGAAATCATAGCAGGATGTTCCTGAATGGTTTCAAAGAGAAATAAGAATTGTAAAAGTAGAACTTATGACCTACACAGCAGAAGAAATAGACAGAATGGAAATAAAATCATGCTTTGAGTCCGTAGCAGCAAGTCTCAACAAAGAAACAAAACAAAACAAAAAAATAAAAAAGATAATTGATTGGGAATGCAAATATATGGAAGTGAAAGACAATCTGGAAGAAGAGAAGGAAAAAGTATTAACATTAAGAGAAAGGATGATTTCCATAGAAGCAAAACATATCAAACTTGAAGATAGGATGTGTACAGAAAACTTAAGGGTTTTCAGAAGAACATGACCAGTCCTATGTGAATGATGGTGATCAAAAATTTCAGTTAATAGACCACTTTGGAAAAATGTAATATAACTTCTAGTTTCCCTTTCCTTATGGCACTGTCAGCATGGAGTACAATGTATGTATCTCTTCTTTTAAATATTATATTTCTATTGACTCACAATGAGCTCACAATTCACTAAAAACATCAAATCTTTTTATATAATCTGTTGTCTATACATGTCGATCTCATCCTGATTTGTTTCACTTTTATTTGAACACAAGTGTAAGACTACATTTGTTCTTATTAATTTTCATCTTTTTAAAGTTGGTCCATTATTTTATTGGTCAGCCAAGAACTTTTTATATCCAGATTCTCATCCACTATGCTAGCACATATCATTCCCCCCCTTTTGTATTTCCTGAGTATGCCATGCATACCTTCACCTTATAGTTCTTTGAATCATGGTTGCATTTTCCTTTCTTTAGTTGAGAAAGCAACCTGCATTTTGCTTACATGTAGTTGTTACTTGGCACTAGGAGAAATATGGATAGAGTATGATCTGCAGGTCACTAGAAAAGTATTCTCTGCTGTCCACCCTTACTGAAACCGAGATCTACAGTATACTGTTGCTCTTGCTATTAGCTCTTGTGACTGACTTATGGCTAAGTGCATTAACAAATTGTTGACTGTATTGAATGTTTTGTGATCTTAAACTAATGAGTGAAGCATTATCTATAATAGACTTTTCTGTGATTCCATGAAGACTTTTTGGCCTTTTCCTTCTTGCTTAACCTGAATTTGGTTTACATTTAGCAGATTCCTGTCAACATTAATTGGTTTTCATCTTTAAATACTTTATTTTTTTATTCAGTTATTTTTCAGTAGGGTCTGACTTTTTATGACTGTTTTGAGATTTTCTTGGCAAAGACACTGGAATGGTTTGTCATTTCTTTCTCCAGCTCATTTTACAAAAAAGAAAACTGAGGCAAACAAGGTTAAGTGATTAGCCAGGTCACACAGCTAGTGTCTGAAGCTGGATTTAAACTCAGGTCTTTTTGACTTTGGGCCTGGTACTCTGTCCATGGTGCCATATAGCTGCTCAAAAATACTTTATACTCCTGCCATGATTTAGGTCATTTCTTACTAGATACTGCTTTGGAGTGTCAGAGAAAAGAGACATTGTTCTATCCTGAATACTTCCTTTCCCACAAAGTCCCCCAAAGTGACCTCTAATTTTCCTTTTCCTATTTAAGTACCTTATCCCTGCCCACAATCTTCCTTTCAAAATAAGGCCCACTGATATTTTTTTCCCTGAATTAGCAAAAATCTTCAGAGACCATTCGTAGTGTGGATGAAACATAATCCTGAGGTCCTTGTAATGAGAGCCCTGGACTAGATACTTGAAATCTGCCTCACATTTGCTATGTGAATTTGGGCCGCTCGCTTCTGTTCTCTGAGCCTCAGTTTCCTCATATATATGAAATGAGGAGTACGATCTCTTAAAGCATCTTCTAGAACAACTGCTCTGTGTTTAATGTCTTAGATTATGAATCATTATTTTGGAGGGAAAAGCAAAAAGACAGAGATGAGCAGGTAGACTCTATTTCCTCTATCTCTCTTCTTCCATTCACCTCCCTGTAAGGAAAGAGAGATTTCTCTTCAGAGTCCTGTGCCCAGTCCATAGAAATTCCTGATAAAATAGGAATTCTATCCACTACTTCTTATTCAGCTGATGTAGTAATTAGTTATAGCTCTTTGCTACCTGGGTTCTAAGGCCAAGAAAGTCTTTATATGACTGTAGTTATTGATTAACTGGGAAAGACAGAGGAGGCTATTGTATGGGCATCACAGAGCAAATGAGGAGAAAGTTAAGCCTGGTCAGCTCTAGGGTCCCAGGGCTTTTTAGTGTTTCTGTCATTTCTTTATGTATATGTTGTCTTGTTGATTTCATTTTTGGGCTACATAGCCTAATAACTGTCATTAAAATATTGCTGGGCTACAAGTCATTGACACATTGGATTGAGAAATGAGAAGAATAATCTATCAGGGGATTACGAATTCAGTTGAAGAAACATTTGTAATTCTGGGATTCTAAGATTCTTGCTGCCTCAATCTAGTATAGGAACTCAGAATATGTACAGAAGAAGTAAGATATTTTACCTCTTCATTGCTCTAGTCATCCATATATTGTCAACAGATGATAAATTAAATTGGAAAATCTCTTTTAAAATATGAAATTTAACTTAGCAATGATTTTGCTCTCACTATGAGTCACCATCTCTTTTTCTACCTTAATTAAAGCAAAAAGATTGAGTTCAGTTAGCTTGGCCCTGGCATATAGTAGGTGCTGAGTACATATTTTTTAATTGAATTAGTATGTATTGAGTTCCTATCATATATCTATTGTTCAGTCTTTTTTCAGTCATATCTGACTCTCTGTGACCCCATCTAGGGTTTTCTTGGCAAAGATACTGAAGTGATTTGCTTTCTCCCTTCCCGGCTCATTTTTTAGATGAGAAAACTGAGGCAAACAGGGTTAACTGACTTGTCCAAGGTCCAAGTAAATATTTGAAGCTGGATTTGAACTCAGATCTTCCTGACTCCAGGCCCAGTGCTCTATCCACTGTGTCACCTGCCATCATATGCCTTCCTCTGTCCAAAATGCTGAATTTAAGATTTGACCTGTGATCAAGGCTCTTCATTTTTGAAGATCATAGACCATGTCCAGTCTTAAGGACTGAAACAAACAAACAGCAACAATAACAAAAAATCCTGGGTCTCTGGCTTTTAATGTCACCTAATAATTTACATTGGGAATTCTTGGGGAAAAAAAGTATTCGTTTATTTTTAGGCACATGTTGATAATGGAGTCCTCAGGTCTTATACAAGTACTCAGCATAAGAGATACATCTATAAGGTACAGACAACCTTTATTTCATCCACTATAAAATGCAGAAGGTATAAAGAAGTTCATAAACAAAGCAGGAAATACATAAAGGACAAATTGACCATAAATATAGTTTTAGTTCCACTCCCATGTGTCCTACTTTCCCAGAGGATTTTAAGGTCCTCCAGATTTGATGCCATAAGCTAGTTTGGACTACCCTTCAGAAGGGAATTAAACTCTGGACTGGCAACTCCCCAACAATCAAGTGAATTCCTCTTTTTTCATAGGTCATACACAATCCCCTCTAACCTGCTAGTGATCTTCTGTAACTTAGACTACTCCACTCTTAAAGTAAAAATGTTAGGATTGCTAAGCAGTAAATACCCACAATGTTGTGTGAGTCCTTCTTTTGCTCCACACAGAGACCCTCTGAGAGTTTTACATCTCACAGAAGGGAAGTACACTTGAGGCTGCTTGACAGAGAACTGACTTTTTCTATCAGACTCATGTCTTCTGAATAACTTTACGTGATGGAGAAGTGAAAAGGCTGATTCCCTAGTGCATACATATCTTTGTTTTAGTCACTTATCTCTACTTGTATCCCTCACATCACTGGCTTAGGAAATTCTGCACACAATATGTAAGATGCTCTTCTTGAATTTAGGATTAGCCACAAAGCAACCCCTAAATCTCTAAGAAATTACCTTCTTTGGATAGGAGACTAGATTCTTTGATTATACTACCAAGGGAATTCTCTGTGTCCTAATTAATAGACTGGGGTTCAGTGATGACATTGTCCAAAAACTTTGTGTAGAGATTCTACTGCTAAAAAACATATATACATATGCACACACACACACATCCATACATATGTGCTCTCACATATATACCTGCTTTGCCTTTAGGATCTTGATGGAAGAAAAGACAATGAGAAAAGATCACAAATAATCTCAATTTTCTTCTTATAGATTAACACAAGGGATTTCTTCTCTCTCCAGAGTCAGTCTTCCTGAGAGTCTGAGTCAACCAGTTCATCTTGTGGTGCAGCTTCAGCCACTGCAACTGAATCAGGAGATCTATTTACCTTTCAACAAAGCACTCATGAGCATGTCCATGCCCTTTACAAGGAGATGCCTTCATAAATTCTGGGAGGAACAAAACAAAACAAACAAACCTTACTGATCTGTAAGATCGTTAAGTTGATTGGGGAATTCTCTGGCCAACCCTCTACTAACAGAAGAGACAAAACTTGAATAGATGATACAACTGAAAAATAATACTGGGGAAGTTGGGTAGTGTAGTGTTTAGAGTGCTGGACTTGGTGTCAAGAAGATCTGTGTTCAAGTCTGGTCTCAGACACTTACTAGTTGTATGAGCCTGAATGTTTGCCTCAGTTTCTTCAGCTATCAAATGAGGATAATAAGAGTACCTACCTTGCAGCATTGTTGTAAGGGTAAAATGAGATAATAATTATAAAGCAGTTAGCATAGCACCTATTGCAGGGGTGGGGAACCTGTAGCCTGAAGGTCACATGTGACCCTCTAGGTCCTCAAGTGTGGCCTTTTGACTGAATCCAAACTTCACAAAACAAATCCCCTTTAAAAAAAAAAAGGATTTGTGTGGGGCAGCTAGGTGGCACAGTAAATAGAGCACTGGCTCTGGAGTCAGGAGGACCTGAGTTCAAATTTGGCCTCAGACACTTAACAAAAAAAAAAAACTAGCTGTGTGACCTTGAGCAAGTCACTTAACCCCAATTGCCCTGCCTTCCCCCCTCCAAAAAGCAAAAATAAAAAAAAAAAGGATTTGTTCTGTAAAAGTTGGACTCAGACAAAAGGCTATACCTGAGGACCTAGAAGCCTACGTGTGACCTCAAAGCTGTACGTTGCCCACCTTTCACCCTAGTGCATAGTAAATACTATGTAAATGTTAGCTATTATCATCATCATCATTATTAAGTTTATTTTTATCATTATTATAAGCATTACCCCAAAACTAGAAATAGAAAATAGAAATGTTTATAAGACATGATTGAAATTGATTGTTGGAATAAAGAACACATTTTTTCCTATCGAAATTGGGAAAAGAGCAAGATTCCCAGGCTAGCCTACACAAACCCATTTTACTCACAATAATTGTCCACATTTATGTGGTGTTTTAAAGCTTGCAAACCAATTTCATTAGAACAACTAAATAAGGTAGGTAGCATAAGTACCATTATCATAACTTCCCAAGTTGGGATACAAGGCTTAGGAAGGATGGTGTAACATGACCAGAGTTAGAAGTATCAGAACTATGACTCAAACCTGGTTCTTACTTTCAGTCTGAACTTCCCCGCTAGTAGTTCATGAACTGCCATGAGTAATATTCTTTCTAATCAGCTAACCAATCAACAGACATTTGTGAAACACCTCCTATGTACCAGGAAATGTGCTAGGCAATGAGGATATGAAAAAATAACAAACAAACTGGGATTCCAAGAGTCAGAGATAAGGACAGAGAACAGTCTAGGTATGGGGGACAGCCAGAACAAACATATGGAAATAGGAAACTGAGCATCATGAGTGAGAAAAAGCATTTCTATATTATAGAATATAGGGAGAGGAGGAATGTGTAAGGAGACAGGAGAGGAAAAAAAGGACTTGTCTGTAAAGATCCAGTTAGGGACCCCAGAAATCACCCCTTTTTTACATGTACAGCAGTAGGATCTCTTGTTGGGTGGAAGTTGTTTCAGTTCCTCCATAAATGTTTTGAGTTCAAGAACAATAGAATGGAAATTGGAGTTGAATTGTCCACATTTGAGATCCCTGTACTTTTCTGAATGTACGGTCATCCATAAGTTACCCTTTGGGAAATGCTGTATAAGAATTTAATGCTAAGAAACATGAAAATGGGAGTGAGGGTGGGGTAAAAATTAAGTAAAAACTGGATTAGATTATTTAAGCTTATTATCTTTCAACTTTGAGCATAACAGAGCTCTTATAACACTATCTCATAACAGAGATACAAATTAACACTTCTCAGAGGGCAGCATGATTTAAGACACTGGACTTGGAGTCATGAAGTCCAAATTCCCCCTTGAACATTTACTTGCTGTGTGAGCCTGGTCAAGTCGCTTAATGTCTGTCTGCCTCAGGTTCCTTTTTTTTCTAAAATAAAATAAAAATTAGTCGATTGCATGCCATAGCTTCTAAGGTTCTTTCCAGTTATTAAAATCAATGATATGCTAGCCTTTGCCCATCCTTGTATTAGAGGCAATGAAGTATAAGATAAACCAGACCCTCAAGGAACTTATAGTATTAAAGAAAGATTTGAGTTATGTAGTGACTTTTGGTCCAACTACTCTGGAGTATCCTGCATGAGAGTCAAAATGTCCCAGCCCCCTTTGCTGTCAGTATTCTTCCCTGCCACTTTGGGGTTTCCTGATTAGCAAACCAGGACCTAAGGCCCTTTATCTTCATCAACCAGTGGTACCCCTCTACCTATGCCTCAGTGGTGCTAATTTCATATTAGACTCTGCCATGACTAACCCCATTGACTAAGGGCTGAGGAAAAATGGGGCTGCCCTGGCCTCATTTTAACTCCTAAGTCTCCCAATATGGTTGAATCTCTCCACCATTCACTTTTTAAGGATAACACAAATTGTTTCTTGTTTCACTGTGTGCTGAATAAACCTGCTTTCTTTGTCTACTTTATACCCCCACAATTCTTACTCTAATTCCTCATGACATCCTTGACCTTTGGGCACTGTGTTTAGCTTATATAACCTTGGACAACAGGAATAAAAAATTTCCAGTAGCCCCATTGACCTCTCAAGATTCTTCTTAGGGTATGTAAAGAGCAACAACTGAGAGTATGACTGCAGTGGTCCAGGGTCTTTTTGATACTCTGGACTTTCTCTAAATTTCATCCTTTGGTTCTCCAAATCTCTTAAGCAGAACCAATAAGGGTGAGCCACTTAACGTACTTGAAACATCCATAGAACCGTATTACTTCTTGTTGGAGAATGAGGCGTAAATTGGGTGGTATAGATTATGAAATTTATGTTAGTATTTCAGGTGGAGTTTCACTAATCTGCCTATGCTCTCTTCCCTATTTCCCTTGTGACCGCTAGCACATATTTGCAATATGGCTTTTAAAGCTTAGGGATGAACTCTCTGGCACAAGCCTCTCATTAACACCATGTCCTAATCCCCTGAGCTAATGAGGCATTGTTGTGCTCTAAGCTGTCTGATAGAAAGCAGATTCATTCTACAACCGTCAAAGGCAGATGGAGCTTTACTGCCAAGGAAGGCATATGGTGTGTAGAGCTTAGATGTGTTCTTTGGTCCAAGAAGAAGGGTTCCACGTGAGTTTCCCAATGCACAGTCAGATATATTGGTGTTTAGGTCACATTCCCAACAAGTACAGGGAGAGAAGAGATTGTTTACTTTGTGATTTGACTGCTGAGTTTTCATTGGCTAGAGCTGGGGAACCCTGGACAAACTTTCAACAATGCTAACTCTCTTCTTTTTTTTTTTCCTTCTTATTGATAGCCTCCATTCTCAGCTCCATTGGATCATTGCCCATGTTGTTGTGTGAAGGATCACTCAACTAAGAGCAGAGTGCATCAAAGAATCTCCCTTTTTTGGTTTGGGGGAAACTATTTTGGTCACAGTAAATATTTGAGTGGGGCCACTTTATATGTTCTGATTCACACACAGGTCAAATAAGTCATGGACCAATGACATTTCAGGAGGATTATCCTGGGGGAGGAAAAAAAAAAGGAGATAAAATCATTTACAGTGATCATAGGGGTCCAGATCTAGAGCAAGAAAGTACCTGAGAAATTTGAAAAGAGAATTAGAGAATACTTAGCAGGGAAAGGAGACTCAGTCTGCATATAGTCTTGAAAGTAAGTGGTAAGAAATGGTGAGATAGTCGAGTGACAACATAGATGTTAAACTTGGAATTAAGAGCAGATAAGTTGAAGTCCTACTGCTGGCACATCCTGGCTATGGATGATGTGTAAACCCTTTAACCTCTTGGTGCTTATTCTTTTCCCTTCTCTTTGTCATTAGTTTTTATAGAGAGGAATTTGGCAAAATCTGAGACCTGGGAGAAATACTTTGCAAATACTTTATGATTGCTCGATGAAGAGGAAGTATATAGATAACTGTATCAATCACTGGTAAAAATCACTGGTAGGATAAGCCTTTTTTAAATCCATTTTTTTTTTTTAGCTTTTGTAGCTCCCTGAGTCATCTGAATAATCTCATTGATTTTTTTAAACTATTGGTTTCAAAAGGGAGAATTCTGGCAAACTTATCTTACAACTATTATAATTGTCACCTTTTAATAAAGAAAGGGCCCTAGGAAGTTCCAGTAGGTAGCATTTACTGGGAGACAGATTTCACTTTAATATATGGGGGAAGAAATCCTAACAATTAGAGTTATCTGAAATCGAAGAAGCTGACTTGAAAAATATTGAGTTTCCTAACACTAGGTATTTTTAAGCAAAGATGAGATGATCCCTTTCTGAAGTTTTTATAAAAGGAATTCCCAAGCTGAAACAGTGGAGTAGGATTTAACTAGTTTGCAGGATTGAAGGATTTAAAGCTACAAGGGACCTTTGAAATTTTCTGTTTGAATCCCCCCCTTTTGATAGAGAAGGAAACTGAGGACCAGAGTGGTTGAGTGACTTGCCTAAGGCCACACAGGTAGTATATAGGCACCCAGATATACTGACTCCAGATCACTCTGAAACTCTTGTGATCATGCACATAAAGCTTTTATATTAATTTTTTAAGAGTTAAGAAATGGGCAGTGAATTCTAGCACCAATCAAACGCATGTCCAGTTTTGGAGTAGAAATCTATGACCATGATCACCAATGGTGAGAAAGATATTCTGTTTGTGGAACTGGCACAAATTAAAAATAAGTATGGCAGAACCAAATAAAAGTTACAAGGAGAGGGGCTCAGTTCCATAGAGTCAGTAAGAATGTGGAAGTTCAGGCTGCCTACAACTGAATAGTGGTGAGTTCCTGCAAAGTTACAAATCCCATGAGCCAAGTCTTTAAGCAAGGTCAGATTCTCACCAAACCTGTATTAAAACAGAGTTTATAGCAGTCATGTAAGCTGAGTGTTACTTTGGCATCGCCTTGTAACATCTTCCAGTTGCTAGAAATTCCATGGCTTAGGAGACCAGTGCTTTTTTCTTAGGCGAAGATTTTCTGGGAAAGGGATGACAAGAAGAAGAAGAGATAGAAGATTATCCTTAAAATGAGAGGGCGATCATTGTCCTAAGGATGTAGAGAAACTTTGGGTCTCGTATTTGTGTTTCCTTAGCGTGGTGGTTCCTGATGTCTCTTGTGGGTCTGGTAATGATTCCCTTAATTCACTTCCTGATTTCAGAGATTGACCAGATGGGATTTGTGGCAGCAAAATGACCTAGAAATTTCATTATTTAGAGCTAAAGCAAATGCATCTTCTTTTTGGATTCTGAAACCTAAAGAATGCTATCTTTTGGACCTGTCTATAGAACATTTTGGGGGGAATAAACATACCCTAAGGACATAAGATTATTCATTCTTTAGAATATAATGAATATACCATTGTTTATTTTGTTTCCAGACTACCATGAGTATGGCAGCTCTCCTAGGGAGTCTCCCAGCAAGCTGTCCTTTCTATCTTGTGGAAAGTGAAAGGTTTTTCCCTGTGGTATTTCTAAAGGGTTCATAATTGACACTTTCTCTCCCATCTCCACTTCTAGCTCCTTTACCTCACCTTTGATTCATATACCTGACTTTTGCTCTCAGGAATGTCTCTAGGTTTCCCCTTACTTGCTGCAGTTCCCATATATTGGCTTCTGGACTCTTCTCTCAATTCATTTCCCCTTATTAAGATCGTCAGATTGTTAAGTTACAAGCCAGCTCTTTCTGTGTAAGTCAGGCATGTAATTGGTAGCCTGTGTTTGGAGATTATGATGTTAAAAAAAAATGGCCTTTTAGAAAGCAACTATGTTAGCAAACTGTACTGTAATTCTTCTCAGCAAGACCAGGCAGAGAACAAAGGAGAAGACCACTCTTATCTCCCTCATTGCATCTCATGGCTGCTAAGATTTAGACAGACGTTCTATTCTGAACCTCTTTTTATCAGCTGTTCATAACTTCCAGAAAATGTTCTATTCTCCCTACCTTATTCTCATCAATCAATAAACAATATACAAGCTGGAGAGGGGCCAAGATATGTCCTTGAGATAACGAGGACTAAAGAGCTGATAGATGTGTATGAGGAGATAGGGAACATTACAGGCCCTGGAACAGCCTGATTTCAGACTTCAGCCCACAGTGTCAGGAGGAGAGAATCTAATAGCCCAGAGTTATAAGGGATTGTGAGAGTAGAAGAGGATACCAATTCTAAGAGAAAAGATGTTTTTCTGTGAGTGTGTGTGTATGTATGAATGCAGATAAAGGAAGTCAGGAAGTATTCATGAAAATATAATAATAAAAATCACCCAGCATGTTGAAGGCAGAATTGTATAATAAGAGCTGGATCTGGAATCAGTATTTCCCTGTAAATGAGACCAAGCTTGGACTCTGAGGACCCTGTGAGCAAATCACTTTCCCTCTTACCCTTAGCCTCCTCATCTGTACAATAATAATAATAATAATGAACATATACCACCTATTTTTCCAGATTTGGGGGTCTTGGGAATCTTTGTAAAGCCCAAAGTATCATCTAAAATAGATCACAATCAAGGTTGTTCTTTGGCACTGTTCTACCTGAGTCCAAATTATGGGTCTTCCCCTTACTACGTGCTGGAACTGGGTTAAGTATTTTTTTTAATTTAGGTATTTTTATTTTTAAATTTAATATATTTTATTTTCCCCAATTACATATTTTTATAAAAAAACATTTTTTTAAAGTTTTGAGTTCCGGGGGGGCAGAGCCAAGATGGCGGCGTAGAAGCAGCAACATATCGCAGCTCTCACATAGCCACCCCAAAATACCCATAAAACAGGACTCTAAACCAACCCTGGAACTCCAAAACGCACACAAAGATACTTCCCACTAAAGT
>JAQQSU010014775.1:0-11332 GCA_028627135.1 Pseudochirops cupreus | reverse complement strand
GGAAGCACACACTTCTGTAAAGGGACAGGGACAGGGTAGAGAATAGAACAAGGGGGGGATGGGATAGGAAGGAGGGACATATAATCAGTCTCTCACAATATGCCCCCTGTGGAGATGTTCTGTGTAATTACACATGTACCGTCTGTATTTAATTGCCTGTCCTTCCAGTGGGGGTGGGTGATGAGGGCGGAAGGGAAAGAATATAGAATTTAAAGTTCTATAATCAAATGTTAAAAATATATGTGTATATATTATTATTATTATAATTATTAATATTATTATTATTATTAACTACATCCAACTGGGAATTAAGATATACAGGCACTGGGATAGGGAGATCCATCCTGCCCTACCAGAAAGTCAGAGGGGTGAGGACACGGACATAGAAGAGAGCAGATTGGGGGAGGGTTTACACGGTGGGATGGCTGTCTTGAGGTGTTGGGTAGGGGAAAGATGGGGAGAAAGTTTGTAACGCAAAATGTCATGGAAATGAATGATGTAAACAAGAAAATTAATAAGTTAATTTATTGAAATAGGAAAAAAAATAAAAAATAAATTTGAGGTACACCATTCTACTTCTCTCTCTCTATCTCTGTCTCTGTCTCTGTCTCTGTCTCTGTCTCCGTCTCTCTCAACTTATCAATGTTCTTTCTCCAGATGTGAACTGACAAGGGTTTTTGTTTCAACTAAGATTGCATTAAATTTTTTTTCTTACTTGTCATATCAGCCATTATTAATTCATATTGAGATTGTACTCAAAGATATTTTTTTCAGAAATTGTTGTCCATCTACAGCTTCCCCACCCTGTAATCACAACTAAAATGTTTGAACCAAAATTTGTCTTTACATTTATCCCTATTAACTTTTGTTATACACAATTCAGCCTGATATTTTCTATACATTCTATATCTTTTTGCATCTTAACTCTATCACCCAACTTATTAACTGCCCCTCCCAATTATATGTTATCTGCAATCTTAAAAGCATGGTGTCCTAATCTTTATCCAATCATTGATACAAATGTTGAACAGCATAAGGTCAAGCATGGCTCTTTGGGGGACTGTACCAAAGAATTCTTTCTCAGTTATCAAATGTGGTTGTTACTCTTTGGGTTCAGCCTTTTAATAACTTGAATTCTACTTAACAGAACTCAGTCAGTCAGTCAACAAGCATTTATTAAACTCTTACTATGTGCCAGGAATGGCACTAAGCGGTAAACGTAATAATAAAAGCAAAAACACATTCTCTGCCCTCACGGTGCTCACATTTTAATGGGGGAAGACAACATTGGAACTATTATGTAACTACTGTGTAACTACAATATGTAATGTAAATGGGAGGTGATCTCAGAGGAAAGACACCAACTGGGAGGGATACTGGGACCTGGGAAAGGCTTCTTATAGAAAGTAGGCTCTATTATCTAATCTACATCTCTCCAGCTAATTCACAAGCACAGCATGCAAATTTCATCAAATGCAAAAATCTAGGTCAATTCTAGTTCCATATTTCACTTAATGTACCTGTCTAATAACCCTGTAAAAAAAAAAGAAATGAGATAAATGTGGTCAGTCATATTCTTTATAAAACCACATCATTTCATTTCCAAAACGTTTACTAAATACCCTTTTAGTAATATGCTTTATAATTTTTCCAGGACGAAAATAAAATTCATTGGCCTATAGTTTGCAAACTATTTCTTTCTGGTTTTTTTTTAATTAGAATTAAATTTGCCACTCTCCAATTCCACAAGACCTGTCCTGATTGACAATCACTCAGCAATCATACCTGTTGGTTCTTTCTATACTGTAGAATGTAGTCCTAAGTCAGTAGAAGACTGGACCTGGAGTCAGGAAGACCTGAGTTCAAATCCAATATCAAACATTTACTAGCTTTGTGACTCAGAGCTAACCACTTAACCTCCTTCTGCCTCAATTTCTATACCTGTAAAATGGGGATAATAATAGTACCAATCCAAAAGGTTGTTGGGTGAGGATCAAATGATATAATATTTATAAAGTCCTTTGGAAACCTTAAAAGTGCTATGTTGATGATACCTACTATTACAATACTAAGTAATATTATTCCATTTGGCCCTAGTGACAACCTCATCAAAGACATCTAGGCATTTTGTTACTATTGCCTAATTTAATATTTGTTTTCAAATCCCTATTATAAAAAAAAGAGTCCATTTGTTACTTTGGCCTGTTATTTACTATCCAAATAGTATTCTCCTTGATGGAGAAAGTAAACAAAATTATTTATTGAGCAGCTCTCCATCTTCACCATCCTCCATTATTATTGATCCATTCCATCCAACCCCAAGCACTGGTTCTATTTCATCCTCAATTGTCACCTCTTCCTCAATACGGTTAAAACAGAACAATAATCTTTTTGGTGTCCTTTTTCCTTACTAACTTAAATTCTTCCTGAGCTTTAGCAATCCTGACAATGGGATCATGTACGTTAAGTCTTATGAAATTCCAGATATTCTAAAACACACACACACACACACACACTAGGTTTAGTTACATGACCTAGGAAAGAAAAGTGACTTGACTTTTGTGACATACCAAAACTCTCCAGAGAAATGCTATATGTATCCTGGGATGCAAAAAGATCATATAGTGGCTCTGAGTTCAAATCCCACTTCTGATACTGATTGATGATTGCTCAGCAACAACACAGTCATGTGTCCTTGGACAAGTCACTTCACCTGGTCTTCAGGTTCCTCATTTGTAAAATATGGAGGTTAGACAAGATAGTACTTGAAGTCCCTTCCAACTCTAGATTTAGGAACAGTGGTAGGGCCAATGGAGGCACAGTCAAGGAACCTTATATTTGGATCAAATCTTAGAAGTTCAGGAGTTCCCTCTACAACATATCTAGCAATAGAGCATCTGATGTCTTTTTTAAAAACACTTCCAGGGAAAGGAGACTCAGTTTTTCATTAAAACAGCTATGGCTAAATAGCTCTAATTAGTACTAGAAAGTTCTTCTAAGAATAAAGGGATTACAATCAGTTCCATCAATTGAAATGACTTCTGTTCCCTGTACTGGCAAAGAGTAAGTTAAATAAGGTGAGATGGAAACAGCACTGAAACTGGGCCTAGAGTCAGAGGGCCTGAGTTCCTGTACCTCAGAGTCCTCATCTGCAAGACAAAGGCCTCAGACCAGCTGACCTCTGAGGTGCTTCTAGGCCTACATCTATGATCCCATGATCCAAATCCATCATCCATATGTCAACACTTCAGCTATTCATACACAATTGGTATATACCCTAAATTCTTCTCTTCTCCAGCCTAACGTGCCTCATCCTTTTACTCATTCTTTATAGCACATGGTCATAGGCCACTCACCATCTTCTGTTTTCCATCTTTTGGATAAGCTCAATTTTGTCAATGACCCTCAGGAAATGTGAACCCCAAACAATACAAAATGTGGGGTCCAAAGAGCTCAAAGTACAGTGGTATTATCCTCATTTTCATCCTATAATGTAGCTAAGATCACATTAACTATTTTGGTAGCCACAACTATGTAACTCAGTAACTCAATTCAGTTGTCTCAGTTCAATTCAATGGCCATTTATTAATCACCTATTAGATTTCAGAAACTGTTAGGCATATGCAATACAAAAGCCAAAATTAAATGGTCTTTGTTTTTAAGTAGCTTGTATTCCACTAATGGAGGAAAACTTGTACTCAAATTTAAGAGAGAGAAAGAGAGAATGACTGAGCTTGCATTCACGGTGGTGGCCTTGACTGAAATAGGGAGGTTAGGAAGAGCAATGGCAAGAGCGCAAAGATAAGGAATGCCATTTGGGCTATGTGAAATTCAAGACAGCAATGGGATATATCCAGGTGAAGATGTCCAACAGGCAATTGGTGAAGTCTAGAACTCAAGAGAGAGATGACAGTTGGATATGTAGATTTGGAAGTCATCTCCTGAATTCAGAGTTAACTAAAACTCCCAGGTAATTTTTAAATGAACTACTAACTGACCAAATCAGTATAGTGGGAAGAAAGAAGCATAGTCTGGCATGTGGGAAAGAAGAAATGGGGGGAACATGTGAAATTGCTCTGGAGGCTGCTGCCAGGTGGTGGTTGGGACAAAGCCAGATACATTGGATGATTGCATCTACATTTCTACCCAGAACTGTTTTAACCAGAGTATTTAAAAGAAATAGATACATTGAATACTGATATGTCTTAGACACAGTTGGTTATTATACTCTAGTTTTGGGGAGAGAGAGACAGAGAGAGAGAGAGGGAGAGAGAGAGAGAGAGAGAGAGAGAGAGAGAGAGAGAGAGAGACTCTCTGTGTGTGAGGATAAAGTGGGGAAAGACCCAGATGGGGTTTATGAGTATGGCAGAGCAACAAAACTCTTCAATCTGTTCATGTAGAAATTCCCAAGTTGTATGTATTGACTTCCCTTTGGCAATGATATCAGTAGAAGTGTGAGATCTGTGGCCTTGAGCTGCCATGTTTTTGGCTGTATCCACATAGAAAGAAGCAGCAATGTTACGGAAGTGTCAGGATCAGGGAATGTTGGGTCCCTCAGAACACTTTCTTTCTGACTACTCTCTGACTTAAGGGTCGTTTCTCTGTTAGCTATAGTGGGACTCTGACAGTCAACTATCATGAGGTCCTGACAGCCACATCTCCCATCATGTAATTGTATAGTTCATCAAAAAAAGAAACCTGAGTGAAGTAGAGTAGGACTGTACATTTATACCTATTAAATTTCATCTTGTTAGTTTTAGTACATCACCTAAGCCTGTCAAGACTTTTTTGAATCCTCATTTTGCCGTCTGACATATTACCTATCTTTTCTAACTTTGTGTCATCCAGAAATTTGATAAGGGTGCCATCTATGTCTTCATCCAGGCCATTGATTCCAAAGTTTTGACCAGACAGAGGCAAAGACAAGGTGCATCCTGTGGCATCCCGCAAAAAACCTCCCTCCAGTGTCAGTTATTAAATATCCCCACTTCAATCACCTCTTCTTCCCCATCTCAAAGTAAGGTGGAGTCTGACATTAGTGTTATCTCAGACACAGTCTGTGGACCAACTCAGCACTGATCAACATTCACTAGAAGCTGACCCTGATATTGAGAAACTTCTCTCCAACCATCTTCCCACACTTAAGAGTATACAGAGACTAGTCAGTATCCATAAAGAAACACCACTCTACTTATGAAGATGAGATAATCTTGTTCTGAATCAGTGACTGAATCCCCTGACCCTGAGCAAGGGACACAAATGCACATGAAGAAAATATGTAGCGAGAACCTTGAACAACTTCAGGGATGGTTCTACTTTGACTGAAAAGTTCTGAAACAACACAACCCTTCCAGAGGCAGTTTGAGACTTGATTCACTTGCCCTGAAAGTGAGTAAGGTAATTGGTGTTGGAAATTATGGAAACATTAGCCAGAAAGTAGAATTTTTCTTTACTGGATACTTCCTGATACCAAGGAGTAAGCAAGGACCATGATCAGTGTTGTCTTTTTGATAGTTCTGGTTTAATTCCTGGTGTGAACCCAGCACTCTGGATACTGACAGTTCTTCAGGACATAGGAATAACAGTGGTCCCTGAAGGGGCATGTTTCTCTCTTCCATCTGGTCCTCAGCACATATCTTGCCTACGTGGAGCCTTCTAGTTAAAGTTCTGACATCCAGGGGACCTGACATCTTTTGATCTATTAATGAATGCTTTTTGGATATGATTGTTTAGCCAGCCACAATCCATCTAATTGTACTTTCTTCTTCCAACTTAACCTATTTCTCCATTTTGTCTACAAGGATATCATGAGGGTCTTTGTCAAAAACTTCTTAAATTTTCGTCAATGACAGTTTCCTGATCTACCTGTCATGTAACCCTATCAAAAAATGAAATGAGAGATGAGCTTGGTGTGATTTGCTCTAAGTGAACCCATGCTAGCTCCTGGCTTTTTTTTTTTTAGTTGTTCACAAACCATATGTTGAACAATCTGTTCTATAATGTTTTTTCTAAAAATAGATTAAGCTTATTTGGTCTACAATTTCCAGAATCAATATTTAGATGCTTTTTGAAAATCAGGATATTTGCTAGCCTTTAATCTTTGCCATGAGCAATTCCTAGATTTTATCTACATTTTTTTCCAGTGGTCATGGCTTGATTTCATCCAAGCCTTTAGCTGTAGGTAAAACATCTGTATACTCTCACTATTTCCTCATCTGTATTATACTTCAATTGACTCAACAATGATTGTTGCAACTTTTCTTTTCCAAAGATCGTTCTCTTTTATAGAAGTTATAACTAAGGAAAGGGGTTGAAAAATTTCATCCATTTCCCATTCTCTCTGTCTCTGTCTCTTTCTCATATCTCTTCCTATTACATTCTCTATATCTAAGCAAGGGGTCTAGGCTTTCTTTATTCTCATTATAAACATGATATAAAATGACCCTTTTGTCATCCAGGGGATTTTTTCAGATCTTCCCTGTATTCTGAACCTTAGTCTTCCTGGTACCTTTTCTGTTTTTAAAAATAGCCATACACTGTTCTTTTGTATTCAACATCTATTACATACTTCTCCTTCCATCTTTTGGACACATTTTTTGAAATCTTAATTCATCAGAAAGTTTCCAAAGAAACACATCGATCTTATTAAATTCCTCCTCCTTGTCTGCATTTGTGACCATAGAGTTAGGATTTCATTTTCTTTTTCTTTTTTTTACAGCCTGAAATCCTCTTCGGATCACTATCACTTTTAAAACCTCTTGATTATGGAATTTACATATATGTGTGTGTATATATATATATATATATGTATGTATGTATATATATGCATATACACACATATATGTGTATGTATATGTGCATGTATATATACATATTTATTTTATATGCATGCATGTGCATGTCTGTGTATGTATACATACATATATGTTGCTATGAATTTTTTGAAATCTTTTTTAAAATTTTTAGACATTTTTTAAAGTTTTGAGTTCCAAATTCTATTCTTCCCTCCCTCTCCTTTCTATCCTCCCACCCAGGACAGTAAGCAGTCAGATATAGGTTATATATGTGCAGTTTTGTAAAACATTTCCATATTAGTCATTTTGTACAAGAAAACTCAAATAAAAGAAAGAAAAAATGGCATGCTCCAGTCTGTATTCAATTAATATTATTTCTTTCTCTGGAAGTGGGTAGTATGCTTCATCATTAGTCCTTTGGAATTATCTTGGATTATTGTATTGCTGAGAATAGCTGAATCATTCCCAGTTCTTCATTGAAAAATATTGCTGTTACTATGTACAATGTTCCCCTGGTTCTGTTCACTTCATTGTGTATCAGTTCATGTAAGTTTTTCCAGGTTTTTCTGAAATCTGCTTGTCACTTTTTATAGCATAATAATATTTCATTACAATCATGTGCCACAGCTTGTTTAGCAATTCCCCAGTTGACGGGCATCCCCTCAATTTCTAGTTCTTTGCCACCACAAGAAATAGGTCCTTTTCCCTTTTTTATGTCTTTGGGATATAGACTTGGCAGTGGTATTGCTGGATCAAAGGATATGCACAGTTTTATAGCCCTTTGGGCATAGTTTAAAATTGCTTTCCAGAATGGTTGGATTGGTTCACAACACCACCAACAGTGCAGTGTTGCACTGTCCCAGTTTTCCCACATCCCCTCCAACAACTAAAATTTTCCTTTTTTGTCATATTAGCCAATCTGATAAGTGTGAGGTAGTACCTCAAAAGTATTTTAATTTATATTTTTCTGATCAACAGCAAGAATCTTTTTATTTAAAGTAGAGGGTACATAGTTGGCCATTACAATCATTCTATCAATACCTTGGTTATTACAATATGGTTGATTTCCTCCAAAGTTCCTGATGCTTCCATTCACCAAAAACCCTATTCCTTATTAGTCAGAATTAAGCCTATGCCAGTTGCTTCCCTTGTTGCTTCTTCAATCCTTTGAAAGGTGAAATTGTCAACAAGGAAAATAAGGAATTTGCTGTGTGCTTTGGCTTTAGTGGATGAGAGTTCCAGTAGCTGTCAGCACACTTGAAATTCCTAGGCATTATCCTATTTTACTCTGTGCCAGTTTCAAGATCTGTCTTAATTCATTATTTCCAGTCAGGGCCCCCTTCAGAATCAAAAAAACATAAGGGACAAATTCTTGCTAGATTTCTCATACAAATAAAAAAATAAGTTCCCTGTCACCAGAATTTAGAGCTAAATGGGAATTTGGAAATCATCCAGCCCCCTCATTTGACAGATGAGGAAACTGAAACTCAGAGAATAAGTAATTCATCTGTGGTCACATAGGTGTTAAGTAGCATTAAATAGAATTCAATCCCAGGGCCTCTGACTGCAAATTCAAAGTCTTTCCCACTATACCATGTGGCAGAGGACACCTGTTGACTTCTTAGACATTCTGTATGGGGGTTTCATGTATTACTAGAGTTTCCTAGATTAATTCTAAAGTGCCTTTCAACTCTAATATTTTATGAGTCTATAATTCAGGATTCATTTGGGGAATGGCTAGGCTAAGTCAGGTCATAATGTGCACAGCTGTAAAACCTGCTGCAGATGTGGTTGTCATCTATATGTTTAGCTTCTACTATCTGAGAGTTTCTTAAGAAGAGGAGTTAAGTAATGATGCAGTTACTGGAAAATCAATAAATTCTTAAGTCAGACTAAGTGGTAGGGTGAAAAGAATCAGAGGTCTCAGGTTCTAATTCTGCCCTTCTCACATACTACCTATGTGACTTTGAGCAAATCTCTTCCTGTCTTTGAGTCTCAATTTCCTCACCTATAAAATGAACAAGTTGTCTAGATGATCTCCAAGCAGTGAGTCACATCAAAGCAAACTTGATGTTAGGTATGAAGAGATAAGGTTCTGCTCTTTTTAATCAAAACTCTTGAATGATTTAGGACCTGAAATGTTGAAGTGGGAAAAGGCTTTAATAAATTTTCTTGTCCTTCATTCTCGATGCAGACCAAAATGACATCACTATACTAGAGTCAAGTTACAGAGTGTCCAACTGTGACTGATCAGATCAATATGAGCTCAGAATATCCTACCACTGGTCAGGCATGACATTTGATTTGGAGTGGATTCTCTAACTTGGTGCATCTTACATTTCCTTTGAGCTACTTCAGTTCTTCTCCTTTTACTGATGAGAGAACTAAGGCAACTAAATGATAAGCGATTTGTTCAAGGTAACATTATAGTTGCTGGATAATTTATGGTCAAATGCTCTTTCCAGCTATTTGCAGCCATATACAATGGAATCAATATGAATACATACAAGGACATTAAAAGCAGAGTTGGTGAGAGATGGAACACAGACCCACATGAAGAAAACAGTAGAGAAATGGTATGAAGCCCTGGGCAAAAAGCTCCGTAATGAGATCCTCCAAATGTTTCTGTTTGGAGATTGTGTGGCTAGCATCAAATCCCAGAATGTTGCAGAGCTTCCTAAATGAAATTAACAAAAACTCAAAAGGAGAGGAAAAAATTACCTTTTATTAACCACCTACTAGTAGCCAGCATAGTGCTAAGCACTTTACAAACATTATCTCATTTCATCTTAAGGATCAAATCCTATCCAAACAGGGGAAAAAGTGGATGTGAAATGACTATTGTACAGACAATGATATTCATTTGGATGGACAACCTATAGGACTCATTCCTCAAAATACATAAAAAGACATTGCAAAAGAGCAATGAGTTGGGCCTGGAACTGAGGAGGAAAGAAGGCTGAATAGCTATTGGGAAATTAGAAAGTTATCTTAATGACTTCAGTTTTCTCAAAAAAAAATAAAACAACAACAACAAAGAACACTTTCCTAATATCAGTATTCTCCAGGTTATTTTTTGGGTCTGTGGTTCACAGAACTAATTGGGAAAGGGGAACTGAGAGGGGTCGCCATGGTACAATAGATGGAGAACAAGCCTTAGAGTCAGTAAGACCTGGGTTTGAGTCCTACTTTTGATACATACTAACTGTGTGACAATGGGTAAATCACAATCTGTCTTAGGCTGCATAAAATATCTTTTGTGTTACAGACAAGGTTCTCGTCTATAAAACTATGGAGTTGGATGAGATGGCCTCTCATGCTTCTTTCAGATCTAAATCCTTGACTCTATCATTTTAAGAACTCTATAGCCTTAAAGAACTGCAATTGAGAATTACCTAAAAGAAAGTTAAGATGGGCATGGTGAGCAAGAGGAGACTATTGCACCTTACAAATAAGGAATTATGAAGGAGACATCATATAAAGGCTGTTATCAAAAAATATATACCTGAAAAAGAGGGTGGATTGGTCACATAGTAACAGTGAGTAATAACTAATGGACAGTCTATTGTTTCTACACTGATGTTCACGTAACGGTAGCAAAACTAAAGAAGACCCTCAGCTCGTTGGGTGGATCTCCTATGGCAAACTTATGGAACACAATCAGGACTACATAGGGAGGTTAGATATGAACAGGCTACTCTATGCATCACTGGAGAGAGTAACCTCTTGGATGAGCTAACAAATACATTTGTATGGCTCAAACCCAATTTTTTCTTTCTGTAACTTCCTTATTAATCCTAGTTTGGCCTCCCCATACCAAGCAATATCATTGTATTTCTTTCTACAAATATATAAAGACACTTGGTATAATGATAAATAATAACAGTTAGCATTTATATAATGCTTTATGGTTTGCAAAGAGCTTACAAATGTTATCACATTTGATCATCACAACAACCCTGAGATATAGGTGCTATTATTATCCCCTTTTTGCATGTAAAGACACTGAGACAGAAAGATGTTACGAGACTTGCACAAGGTCATCTAACTAGTAAATATCTGTGACAAGTTTTGAATTCAAGTCTTCCTGACCCTAGCTCTAGCACTCCATCTCCTACATTGTTTCATTTATCATGCCCTTTCCCTTAAATATTTTTCTCCTCTGATCTAAACCTTCATGTTTCCATCAGCCTATACTCATGGTTTTGAGTCACTTCACTGTCCTGGTGAGGTTCCCCTCAAAAAATTTCATCTTTTCCATATTCTTCCAAAACCATGATAACCAGAAGTAAACATTGTCCTCCAGTGGTTTGACCAGAGCAGTGTATAGTTTTTCTTTTGGGGATCTTTTTAAGGAGGAGACAGGTGAATTCTTTCACGTTGCCCTCTGGATCTAAAATATCAGGGCAATTTTCCTCGAGAATTTCTTGAAGGATGCTTTCTAAGCTCTTTTTTTGATCATGGCTTTCAGGTAGCCCAATAATTTTTAAATTGTCTCTCCTGGATCTATTTTTCAGTTCAGTGGTTTTTTTTTTTTT
>JAQQSU010014774.1:0-11333 GCA_028627135.1 Pseudochirops cupreus | reverse complement strand
TTACTAATAGTCTAACAAAGACAAATAAATATTTACAATATTTCATGTTTGACAAAGGTCATAGTTAAGGTATGCTTTAATCTTCACTATAAATGCTGACTTCTCAATTCTGAAAGCACATGCCCACTATTCAATTTTAATCTTTCAAGTCTTCCCTTTAGTTTTCCAAGAATTCTCTTTATACTGTTTCTTTGTAAGATAATTGTTAAAAACAGTAACAGCATCTATAGTCTCAGCTATTAAAGCTATCCTTGTAGGAGGATTGCAGATTTGGGACTTGATGGGATCCTTAGATGGCATCAGATCCCATCTTCATATTATATAGAAGAGATAACTGAGACAGATGACTTGTCCAAGGTCCCATAGGTAGAAAGTAGTAGAATCAGGATTTGACCCCTTTTCAGTACTTAATACTGCTTGGTTAAAGAAAAAGTATTATTTTTCTTGTTTGGCTACCTTTTCTATTAATTAGTATACCTATGTCATATGATTGTTTGGGGGTAATGAGTTTTGCCGATCTCAGCCTGTGGACCTGTTCGTTATAATATTCTCTATTACTAGGCCATTTTAGTCTCCAATATAATCCTTCTGAAAAATTATTTAGGATATAAAGCAATATAAATAATAAGAGGAAATTGTGTAGTAGAGTCATTTCCCACTGACTAAATAACTAAACACAATTCCTATGCAAGTTAAGGTGGTGGATGAGAAAAAATGTTCTCTTGGAAAATTTACAAGGTCATGGGTAATCTGTTTACCTGTGTGTGCAAGCAGACGGGGTCACCAGGATTCCACTACTACTGCTGGGTTCAGAATCACCATATGGGCTCTTCATGTGTTCCTTTCTCCTCTTCTACTTTTTGACCCTACTCACAGTTTGTTGTTCTGATATAGACTCAACGACAGAGAATTGATTTTTTCCCCTTAAGAGCAGAGATGTTTTTTTTTTGTTTTTTTTTTTTTTGCTTTTGGCCTTTGTTTGTAACCCCACACTAGCACTTAGCTCAGTGCCTGGCACCTAATAGACACTTACAATGCTTGTTGACTTAATGATTTCTTTCCATATTGGTTCCAACCCTGAAACTTCCTTAAAGGAATAGGATCTCCTTTGCCTCAACACTATGTTCATCTGAAGCTACTTTGCAAAGTCCCTATTCAGAGAAAGCTTGCTATATTTCATATGAACAAATTGTTTTTCTGTATTGATTATGGTAAATATCCTGATTAAGTAAGTATATGACTGGTCCCAGGTTTCTTTATTAGGTCATGACTAGTAGAAGTGTGATACCACTGAAAAGGAATCTGGATCCTTCAAGACACAAGCATTTCTGAAAAAGGATCTCGTTATTAGGGATATGCCACCTGTGCCTTGCTTTATGAGGTAAATTCCTTTCATTTAAATCTTTTTTTTTTCAGAGAAGAGTCATATTCTTAGTGGATTGAGGAAATTGCTATTTGCAGGATTCATATTTTGACATAAATACTTTATAGTTTACCATTTTTTAAAAGAATTCTTTAAACATTGGATTTTCTTAAATCAGGACTGACCTTTATTTGTAAAAAAAATATGTTTTTTTTATTATTTTAATGTTAGAAGTCTCAAACTACTTCCATAATAATTTTACTATTCAATCTTCTTTTCTATTTTGAATTTAAATTTTTTCCTAATATTAAAACAGAGAGGACCTTGAAACCAATGCACTAATTCCAGTGTTTATGTATACATCTTTGATTTTTTAAATTTTTTTTGTGGCACATGTTAGATCAGCTAGTTAGTGAACTGACAGGCAAAAATTAACTCTTCTTTTTCTCTATTATTTGGCAATTCAAAATAAAAGGTCAAAAAGAAAGAATTTCTCAGTCAGGCAGCAGGAATCTCATTTTGGTTTCATTGTTATTCTTATATAGTATGGTATCTTCACATTGCCTTGTAGGTTCAAAAATGGAATAAATTAATGAGGAGAACCAATTAAGCTGAGTGTGTTATAATGGACTCATTTGGATACTGTCCCAGATGATGTCCTTGGCTAATGGCAGGAAAGAAAATGAAGTGACCTGATTTCCAGGAAATGAGATTTGTTTCTGTAAAGTGGACTTTCTCTGAAAATATTCATATTTTTATCTACCTGAGTTTATGTAAAACAGATTCAGCTGCCTGTCTTCACAATGATGTCTTGTTGGAGATGCATATTTAGTGACCACATGTGATTTGATCAAAGACGGTGTCTCTGGTTTTCTTTCCTCCCTAACTACATTCCCTCACACCCATGAATCCATTCCTCCTCTCCCCCAAAGTCAGTGAGTCCTGTGAAAGTAATATCTGACTGTAACTTATCATTACCTGGGAAAACATACAAATTAATTGAATAGTTTCTTTCTACAATTTTGTTCAGGGTTTATATAATAAATACAGCACAAGACATTAGTGTAAAGGATTCTGAATTGTGGTTAGAACTGTGGAGACATTCAGTTGACATTTCAGCTTCTGCTGTGGCTTCTTTCTCCTGTGTTCTGTCCTGCCTTCATGTTATTGCTTATGGGTTTCTTTTTTTCCATTTGAAAACTCACCCCAGATAGATAGATGATAGAAAGAAAGATAGATAGATAGATAGATGATAGACAGATAGATATAGATACACACATATATCTCCATGTGGATATCTATCTATCTATCTATCTATCTATCTATCTATCTATCTATCTATGTATTCTATCCTACGCATATGTCAAGGCCCAAGCCTATGTCATGAACTGCTTTCATAGTCTTGTGGAATCCAGGAACTCCTTCTTAGAATAACGTTTTTTTTTAAACACAATATAAAATACATAAAATTACAAAGTAAAAAATTTATATTGAAATATAATTATCAAAGTGTTAAAAGTTCAATATTCTAGCTTTTCAAGAGCTTTTTGGAATCCTGACTCTTTTCCAGAGCGATAGCTATTCCTCCTGACTCTGCATCACTTACAAATTTAATGAGCTTGCCATCTATGCCATTATCCAAGCCAATCAATAACATTTATTAAGTACTACTTTGTGCCAGGCACTGTGATAAGCGCTAGAGATACAAAAAATATGCAAAAGCCAATCTCTGACCTCAGGGAGTTAACATGCTAATGAAAGAGACAACATACAAGCAAACACATCCAATGAAAGCTGTATACAGAATAAATAGGAGATGATTAATGGAGAGAAGGTTCTAGAATTAAGAGGAGTTGAACAAGATTTCTTGTAGATGATGGAATTTTAGTTGGGACCTAAAGGAAGGCCAGGGCAGAGTTGAGGGTAAAAATATTTCAGGCAGGAGAGACAGCCAACCACTAGTGACTATTCTTTGAATTCAGTCATTAAACCAATTCTAAATCTACCTAACTATATTATTGCCTAACTCACCTATTTCCAACTTGTTCTTAAGAATAGTAAGAGAGGTGTGATAAAAAAACTTTCCCAAAATCCAGGTAATGTGTATCCACAGTGTTGTCATGCTCTACCAGTCTAGAAAGCCTGCCAATAAAGAAAATGGAGTTATTCTGGCATGACCTTTACTTTTCGGATTCACATTCTATCCCTCCCACCTCCTTCCAACCAAGAAAACAAGAAAAAACAAACTGCTTTTAGAAACATGTATAGTCAAGCAAAATTAGATCCACATTGTCTATGTATATACACACACATACATTTACATATATATACATATATGTATAGCATATGCATATGTAAGAGTAAATATAGTAATAAACAATTAATATATTTATATTATATACATATTTATCTCTCTAATGTTTTTTTGTGTTTTTTTTTTTGGAAGGGAGAAGGCAGGGCAATTGGGCCTAAGTGACTTGCCCAAGGTCATGCAGCTAGTAACTGTTAAGTATCTGAGGTTGTATTTGAACTCCTGACTCCAGGGCTGGTGCTCTATTCAATGTTTATAATATAGAACCTGGAACTGAAATTAAAGTCTTCTGATTCAAAATTTTTTTTTGTACTTTCTCTTTCTCTGTCTGTCTTCTGTCTGTCTCTGTCTCTCTCCATCCCTCCTTTCCTCCCTCTCTCTCTTTTTCTCATAAATTTCAGTCCTTTTTTTTTTTTAGTTTAAATTTGTTTTAGTTTTAATATGAGCAATGCCTTTATATAAAATTTCATGGCTTTATAAGGTGGTGTTTCCTAGGGAAGGGAGCATTTCCAGGGGAGAAAAGCTAATCCAAAGTTTGGAGGTGAGCCTTAAGGCTGGAATATTTTTTTCCCTATAAAATCCCTTTGCACTAGAAATGCAAAGTAGTACATTCTAGATGAATGAATAAGTATATGAATGAATGCAGGATTTATTTAAATACCTCTCTGTGCAAAGCCCAGTGGTATGTGCTAGGGCTACAAATTGAAAAGTAAGATAGTCCCTGCTCTCAAGGAGCTCACATTCGAATGGAAGAGACAATACATATAGAAGGTTTCAGCTGCAAATCAAATGGGAAGGTCTTGTGGTCCTTAGGGTATAGTGACAAAGCACATAGCAATACCTCTTCTTTAACACCATTTCCATTGATAGTCATATCAGTTCCTGTTGTTGAACCACTTGATAGTGCCAAGGACTTTGGTGGCAAGGATTGTCTTTCCTAGGTCTTCAATAGATGTGGCTGTAGCACCTGTAGAGGTTGTTGCCAGGCAACAGGAGTTGCATTCTGTAATTATATCTAAGGGCTGGAAGTATTGCCATTAAAAGGATATGGGGTTCAATGGATTGGGGGGGGCAAAGTAGGGGTGGTGGCATGATCCTTCTGGCACATGCTGCTTCCTATCTCTCCCTTAGGCCTGCCTGCCCAGTAAGTAGCAGTTGTATAATAGATGGTAGGGACAGCTGGTTCCTTCTCCATAGGAGTTGCCTCCATAGATGAACTACATGAGGGCCGAACTGTCCTGGAGGGAGAGGGAACTGTCCCACCCAGGTTTTTGTATATTTATCTGTTGTTGGCAGTTGATGAGAAGATGTTGTTGATGTTGCTGAAGAAGATGGACATCTCTCAAAATAGGAATGTTCTGATAGCCATTCTAAGGAGCATCCTGAGATGGGTCTTTTTCCCCTCTCCAAATACTCTCTTTCATATGCTTCATTACTTACTCCTTTCTTATCTTCTCCCCCACATTTTTTCCAATAGGCCTTCTTATCAGCAAATATGTTCCATCTATTCCTGTCCTTAGAATTTTATGAGATTGATTTTCTTCTTTTCTTTCGAGACAGTTCCCCAGAGTGAAGTAACATGCAAAAATGTAATTAATTTCTATGAAGATGAAGGATGGACTAGCTTTCATTAGTCAGATCATTCTTGAAGAAAGGTTATAAAGCTTTAAAGTTGTTTTGGATTTTTTCATCCAGACATAATTAGTGGTAAAGATGCAGATGTATTTTGTCCAGTATAAGAATCTATTTTGCTTAACAATATATATTTGCTACAAGCGCTTGTTTTTTTTTTCTTTTTCCAATGGGAATGGCATAGGAAGATATGATGGGTGTAGAGATAGAAAAATATTTAATATATCTTTTTAAAAAAAATGCCAAGAAGAAAACAGATGAAACCAAAAAGCAGTACAGGTAAAAAGAAGTAAACAGGTAAACAGCTTTGAAAGTCACAGGTTGAACTTATTATTCACTTAAAATGGAAAATGATCTGAACATAATAGAGATCTGCAGCTTTGTGTGTAATCCTCTCTGTTCTACCATGTGCATACAAATGCCTATTTTATTTTGTATTTGGAAAGTCCAAAATGAAAGTATTATTTGTTGTTGTTGGAAATTTAGTAGAAAATTATCAGTAGTCTATAAATAGTTTGAGAGGTAATAGGAGGTAATGGAGAGAGAGTCAGTCTTGGAATCAAGATCTAGTTTGTCATCTTACATTTTAGAACTGGAGTAGGGGAAGGTCACAGGCCTGCTACTGAAGGGAATGAATTTGAACACAGGATCTCTGACTCCAAATGTAGCCTCATTTCTACTCTACCTTACAATTTCCTGTTTTTGTCTTTGTGACAATGGGGTAGTCACTTAATATATACTTAGACAACTAAGACTAAATTACAAACTGGATGAAAATTTTCATTGTTGTTTAGTTGTTCAGTCATGTCCAATTCTTTTTAACCTCTAATTGGAATTTTCTTGGAAAATATATTGGAGTGGTTTGCCATTTCCTTTTCCAGTACGATTTAAAATGAGGAAACTGAGACAAAAGGGTTAAGTGACTTACCCAGGGCCACACACCTAGTAAGTGTCTGAGGCCAGATTTGAACTCAAGGAAATGAGTCTTCCTGACTCCAGGTCTGACACTCTATCCATTATGACACTTAGACCTACCCACTCCCCAAATTCAATTATAGGAAGGAATTTCTATACTGGGATTTCCTTAGAATAATCAAATCACAGTTCTACATTCTACAAGTCATTATGCAAATAGAATACTACCAAGGGTGCTTGCATTTTAAATCTTTGATAAATTTTGTTTTGCCACATGATTCTTTTCTATCTTTTACCTCTTTTTTTCCCCATTAACATGCTATTGATGACAACATCTATGACACTTTTCTCTGGTCATAGAATGAATGATAGGTTTTGAACTGGAAAGAATTGTAGACACCATCTAATCTTACTCTTTCCTTTTAGACATGATAAAATGAATGCTAAAAGCTAAAATGCTAAATGATTTGCCAAGTAAAAATGTCAGGATTCAAACATAGGCCTTATTCCTCCAAAATCAGCTCTCTTTCTGCTGCATTTGGCTGAGTTTAAGGTCTTTTTCACCTCTAAATATATTTGTCTCTGATGGCTGCAGTTTGTGTTCTTTCCCATTACATGAGCAATAAATATATCCCCACACTTTAGACTGAGTAGGCACTTCAATAAAGAGAAATCTCCTATTCATCCAGAACTAATTTCATATATACTTCAAGGTAGGAAAGAGCCAAGCTCACTATCATCTTTAATAACCCCGAAGAAGCACACTTACCTCAATGCAACAGTAAAGTGTCATGCTTTGAAAATGCAATCTCCTCTGTGTATCACATAAAGTTCTTGAAGCTGCACTCAGGTAAACTTTATCTGATATTCCATAGGGAGATAATTGCATGAGGCTTTGTCAAATTATCTAAAATCAATAGATTCCCTTCCTGGTGTAAATATCCCCTTAAACTTAGGTGTTTTTCAAAATAGAGACAATTGTATGAGCATTTGTGACTGGGCTAAGGTTTCATACAAATGGTGGTATCTCCAGTACTCAGCATGGAGTTAATTTATGTAATCTGTTACATTTCATAAGAAAATGATGTGGCCAAATTTCATCAGTAAGGCCAATCTTTTTTAAAAGCACAGGCCCTTGTTAGAAGAAGGTTCCATCACTCTTAAATTCCCTAATATGTATTTCAGTTCAAAGCAATCACATTAGGAGAGACAGATCCTTATTGATTTCAATGGTTGCCTGCAAGGCAGAATAGAAAAAGACAGCTATCACGACTTTTTTCTTGAATTTTTGGGGAAAGTATAACTTGAAGATGGATTGGTAAGAGGAGTGAGGGTGAAGAGGCATCTGAATAAGAATGAATAATACACCCAATATTTTCATTATACCATTTTGCATCTGTTTTCTTTAAAAGACTAGGAGGAAGGAAAGGAAAGTCATTCCTTTTCAATTTACCTGAAATATTTCTGTACCATTTTTGACACTGAGATAGCTTTGAAATTGAGATGCCTTCCTAAGGCACTTTCTTTTTGCATATGTCTGTCTTCTGAGGCTGATTCCATTCATTTCTTGCTGTAACAATAAAACATACAGAAGTTATTAAGGTTAGGCAAAAAACAAAACAAAAAACAAAAACCTCCCCAAAACAAGTAAAACATATTACCAATGTTGTGCTTACCTTTACTGAAACTTTTTCTGTCTCAGAAAACTTTACATGTACTTGAAAATTTCCTACAAACATTTTTTTAAAAAAATCAATAGAAGTCATCTTTTTCTTGGGCATATTTAGAACAGCTTTGGTCTTATAAAGGAAAGAGTCTAGTTTATCTAAAACATTGTATCATATCATGTACAGACAGGGAAATGGCACAATGGGTAAGAAGGTTGGACTTCAAGTCAGGAAGACCTAAATTCAAATCTGGCCTCAGACATTTATAACTATATATATAACCCTGGATAAGTAATTTAACTTCTCTATGACTCAATTTTTCCATCTGGAAAATGAGGATAATAATAATACTTATTTCTCAAGGCTGTTATGAAGATAAAATGAGAATACACATATATGTATATATAATGTGTGTATGTATATATATTGTATCACTTCAAGGTTTGCAAAACACTTTTCAAATTTCTTATTTGATATTATGCATAGTGTGTATATATATTATAAATATATATGTATATATTTTTATATGTATATATGTATATACATATTACAAATATTCCCCTAAATCCTTTATCCTTCTAAATTTTCTCATTGATTATAAAGTCACTCACTATTCTCCTGGTCCCCCCAGCTCACAATGTAGGTGTTATCCTTGACACCTTACAATCTCTCACCCCTCAAATTCAATCTGTTGCCAAAGCCTGGTGATTTTACTTTTGTAAAATCTCTTCAGTCTGCCCCCTTCTCTCCTCTGATATTGCTACCATTCTGGTGCAGTACTTCATCACCTCACTCTTGGACTAGACCTAATTGGTTCTATCTGCCACAGCTCTCTCCCCACTTCTATCTGACAAATGAATATCTGAGAGTCAAAGTTTCTGAGTAATTAATAACAAATTTATTAATTAAACCAGTAAATAATCAATACATTGAGGTCAGTGGTCCTTTTGATAACTGAAGACCTTACATGGAGGTCATTGAATGTTTAAATACCTCTAGAAAAAGGGGTGTCCCTGAGGGTGAAAATCAGCTCTCATTGGTTAACATAAATGAGAGAATGAATATTATAAGAGGTGGACTTCTTTTAATGAGGCACTAGGAGATATGACTTTGATCATATCAGTACTTCCAGATCATTCTGCCTCCAACAATCTGTACAAAAGAATCCATTTTCCACCCAATTGCACCCAACTTGAATAATGGTGTGATTGTGTTAAGAATTACACCTATATAAGATGGTTTGGACAGGGTGAATTTTTGAGCAAGGTCAGAAACATCTTGAGGGACTGGACTTTGAAAGAGCAAGCAAAAAAGAGGATCTTTGGGTCCTCTATATAAAATTGGCTATTAATGTAAAAAGAAAATAATCATTTTTCTCAATCTATCCTCCACTCAGTTACCAATTAATTTTTTTTTCTAAAGCATAGGTCCAACAATGTCAATCGACTCCTCAATAAACTTCAATGACTCTATTACCTTTAGGATCATATACAAAAATTTTTGATTGACTTTCAAAGTTCTTCCTAATACAGCCCTACTTCCCAACCTTTCTGGGCTTTATATGGGTTCTACCCCACTGGAAATACCAGACTTCCCCTATCTTTCCATTCTCTTCTATACACTGACACTGGCCTCTTTGGTTTTCCACAAATAAGACATTCCTTAAGCTGTCCCCCATGCCTGGAATGCTCTGGTTTTCCTGACTTCCTTCAAGTCCTAACAAAAGTCCCACCTTCTACAGGAAACTTTTCACTATCTCCTAATTTGATGGCCTTCCCTCTACTTATTATTTCCTATTTATCCAGTACATAGCTTGTTTGTATGTACTTGTTTTCATGTTGTCTCCCCCATTAGATTTCAAGACACTGGAGAGCAAGGGGTATTTTCTGCCTTTACTTTTTCCTTTGTTTTTTTCCTCAGGGTTTAGCACAGCATAAATACTTGTTGACAGACTATCGATTGAAATGCTAGCTATTATCATTATTATGCATGCAAGTTTTAGTCTCTCCTTTATGCAGAGTTTTGTTTTCCTTTTCTATTCCAAGAATTCATCCTTGGGAGTTATCCAAAAAGCAATAAATTTTTATTAAATGTTTACTATATGTGATATAGGGTAGCTAGGTTGGGGAGTGGATAGATTGCTGGACCTGGAGTCCAACAGATTTTTTTCTGTGTTCAAATCTGGCCTTAGACATTTACTATGTGTGTGATCCTGGGCAAGTCACTAAATTCTATTTGCCTCAGTTCCCTCATGTATAAAATGTCCTGGAAAAGGAAATGGAAAGCCACTCCTGTATCTGCCAAAAACAAAAACAAAAACAACTGAAACCACCAAATGGGGTCACAAAGAATCGTGAAAAAGGACTGAGTGAAAACAAAAAAAAAATATGAGAGGTACAGTAGATAAAGGAGCAATCTTACAATCAAGAAGACTTGGGCTCATTTCCCATGTTGTGCATATACTGGCAGCATGAACCGAAACAAATCATTTAACGTCCTTGTGCCCTAGTCAATGATCTAAAATATAAATTATAGATATATTGTTACCCATATTAGTGGAAGAAGTTGTTGCTCTGAGAGTTCCCTTAACTAATGAAATCACAGGTTTAGACCAACCTCAATTCCCCACTTTAAAAAAATTAAAATTTAGAAGGCAGTAGAATGGATTTTGGGGTGAGAGAGGTAACGGAACAGGCTTTGCTATTTAAGAGCTAACATTTTAGCCTACTTCTTCCCAAGTCTGGGACAGTTTTCCTAGGATTCAGTCCTTCAACTGAATGCTGAATATGCCAAGGAAAACACAAATCTTGACTGAATGAGAAATTGCTGAGTTCAAGATTCTGCTTACCTGTATGAGCACTTCAGAGAAAAAGGATGGGAGAAGTAGTCAAGAGGCAGTGACAATGAACCTTTGAATGGTGATGAGGCGATGACCCTAAGGATGCAGCAGGCAGGGAAGCTAGCTCCCACCACATCCTTGACTTCCAGTACCAGAAACCCTTGAGACTAGGAAAGCTTCTCTGGTAGAGATTGTTTTCTCTTTTCTTGCAGGAGAGGAGATCTTATCTCCTTAGTCAAATTACTGTTGGGTATTCATCCATCTCTTCCAATCTGTATAAGCTCTCTGATTTGTGCTTATTGCTTACGCTCATAAAGAGGTTTACTATAGATTTTTTCGTTTTTCAAAATTTTATTTTATTCTCAAACGCCAGAACACAAATACAGAAAATGCTGGCCCTGGAGTCCAACAGATTCATTTTCCTGAGTTCAAATGTGACCTTAGACCAGTGGTTCTCAACCTTCCTAATGCCGTGACCCTTTAATACAGTTTCTCATGTTGTGGTGACCCCCAACCATAAAATTATTTTCGTTGTTACTTCATAACTGTAATTTTGCTACTGTTATGAACCATAATGTAAACATCTGATATGCAGGATGTATTTTC
>JAQQSU010014773.1:0-11333 GCA_028627135.1 Pseudochirops cupreus | reverse complement strand
CAATGAAATTTAAAAAATGGTAATTTTATATAACAAATCTACTCAAGGCCATCCCAATTTTAGCAATTCAAATTAAATTACTACAAAAAATCTGAGTTGGGAAAAAAGTACCAACAAAGTTCATTTTGAAAAACAAACGGTCAGGTACTTCAAAGAAACCAGGGGAAAGGATGTAAAGGAAGCAGATTCAGTAGTATCAGACCTTAAATTATATTATAAGGTGAAAGCATTGTTGAAGTGTAAAAAAGTATAATTTTGATTATTTTAAATTAAAAATTTCTCATTTAAATAAAACTTATGTAACCAAGAATAGGAGGAATGTTGAGGGGGGGGTGACTTTCATAGACAAGTCTCTCAAATAGGATGTAATTCAGCTGGAATTTTGCTGTAGTGCAGGAAATGATGAGCCTATTCGAATCAAAAAAACATGGAAAGACTTCGATCTACTTTCTAAGTAAGTTGTTTTTCTAATCAGTTATTTTACATTTTCTTCTGGTTTTTTTTTTTTTCATTCTTGTGAATTTGTTTGATTGATTGTTGGTGACTTATAAAATCATTAGTTTCCATTTGTCCAATTCTAACTTTTAAGGAGTTGTTTTTCTCAGTTAACTTTTGTACTTCCTTTGCCATTTGGCCAATTGTAATCTTGAAGGAGTTGTTTTCTTTAGTGAATTTTATATCCCCTTTTCCATTTGACCAATTCTACTTTTCAAGCAGTTATTTCCCTTTTCCAAGCTGTTGACTCATTTTTCATTTCTTTTGCATCACTCTCATTTCCTTTCCCAATTTTTCTTTTACCTTTCTTTTATGATTTCTTTCTGGTCTTGGCATCACTTCCTACCTTTCTTTGAGGTTTTTGCCCATAGGTATTTTGACAGTGTTATACTCTTCTGAATTTGTTTTTTGGCCTTCCCTGTCACCACAATAACTTCCTATTGTCTGACTCTTTTATGTTTTTGTTTTTGCTTTTTTGTTTGTCTTTTTTTGGGTGAACTGAGGGGTGCTTTTTCCTTTCATTTAAATTTGAGCTCTGCTCTCAGTGTGGCAGGGGCACTGTCTCTGGCTTCTTGTGCTAGTGACTACAGGCCTGACAGTTTACCTAGTGCCTCACTGATGTTGCCCTGAGGACCGTGGTATACGCTTGTGTCTGGTGCTGTTCTGGGGGGTGAAGCAGGGGGATGGCTGGTGTTACTGGAAGCCATATGGACCTGGCAGGTTATCTGGTGCTGAACTGGGCTCCTAGCGGTGATGTCTGGTGTGTACTGAAGCCCAGTGGTGTGTTTCCCTATAGCTACACTGAAACATGTGGTGGTATGCCCTCTGGAGGTTACCTGTTTTCCTGGAGCTATACTGAAGCATTTCTGGGTGGTCCTGACTGGCAGCAACCTTTTTGTTTTTTTATCTTTAGGTTTGGTGTGTACCTGTTTACCTGAGACTGTGCTGAAGCTGTTTTTTATTTTTATTTTTTAGTTGTAGTTTACAACATTCAATTCCATAATCTCTTGAGTTCCAAAATTTTTCCCCTCCTTCCCCTCCCTCACCATGGCAGCATGCTATCTGATATAGGTTCCGCAAATACCTTCACATTAAACATTAGTCAAGGTGTAAAAAAGAGTTATAAGCAATGGAATGAACAATGAGAAAGAAGGAACAAAATCAAACAAAACACAAAAGAGAGAGCAAGTAGTTTGTATCAATCTGCATTCAGACTCTGTCGTTCTTTTCTCTGAATGTGGATATCTTTTGATCATGAGTTTTTTGGAATTGTCTTATAACCTTGCATTGCTGAGAGGAGCCCAGCCTATAAAAGTTAAACATGGCAAGTACAATTTGTCTGTAATTGCAAGCAAAATTCTCTTGGCTCTGCTCTCCTTACTCAGCATCAGTTTATATAAGACTCTCCAAGTTATTATAAAGTCTATCTTCACTTCTTATAACACAATTGTTTTCCTTTACATTCATATACCACAACTTGTTCAGCCATTCCCTGATTGATGGATATCATTTTGATTTCAAAATCTTTGCCACCACAAAAAGAGTTGTTATAAATATTTTTGTACATATAGGTCATCCTCCTACTTCTATGAGCTCTTTAGAATGCAGCCCTAGAAGTGGTATTGCTTGGTCAAAGGGTATGCACATTTTTATAGCCCTTTGGACATCATTCCAAATTGCTTTCCAGAATGGTTGAAATAGTTCACAACTCCACCAACAATGCATTAGTGTTCCATTTTTTCCACATCCTCTCTAGTATTTATCATTTTCCTCTTTTGTCATTGTAGCCAATCTGACAGATGAGATGTGGTACCTCAGAGCTGTTTCAATTTGCATTTCTCTAATCAATAGTAATTTAGAGCATTTTTTCATAGGCTTATAAATATCTTTAATTTCTTCCTCTAAAAACTGCCTGTTCATATCTTTTGACCATTTATCAATTGGGGAATGACTTATATCCTTATAAATTTCACTCAGTTCTCTGTATATTTTAGAAATGAAACCTTTTTCAGCGACACAGGTTGTAAAAATTCTTTCCCAATTTTCTACTTCCTTCCTAATCTTGGTTATATTGGCTTTATTTGTATAAAAAACTTTTAAGTTTAATGTAATCAAAGTTATCTGTTTCATATTTTCTAATGCTCTCTATCTCTTGTTTGGACATAAATTCTTACCTACTCCATAAATCTGACAGGCAAAGTATTCCATGCTCTCCCAGATTGCTTACACTATCATCCTTTATATCTAGATCTTGCACCCATTTAGACTTTATTTTGATATATGGTATAAGATATGAG
Source organism: Pseudochirops cupreus (assembly GCA_028627135.1). Lineage (NCBI taxonomy): Eukaryota > Metazoa > Chordata > Mammalia > Diprotodontia > Pseudocheiridae > Pseudochirops > Pseudochirops cupreus. The sequence goes on along the minus strand of JAQQSU010014773.1, from coordinate 8,541 downwards.
TTTATGCTCAGTTTATACCACAATATTTTCCAGTTTTCCCAGCAGTTTTAGTCAAATACTGAGTTCTCATCCCAGAAGCTAGAGTCCTTGAGTTTATCAAACATTTGATTTCTTTAGTCATTGACTGCCGAGTCTCATGTACCTAATCTATTCCACTGGTCCATTACTCTATTCCTCAGCCAGTACCAAGTAATTTTGATGACTGCTGCTATATAATACAGTTTAAAATGGCTTGGCCACCTTCTCTAGCATTTCTCTTCATTAATTTCCTTCATGTTCTGTACATTTTGCTCTTCCAGATGAATTTTGTTACTATTTTTTTCTAACTGTATAAAATAATTTTTGGTAGATTCATCTGTCTGTCACCAAATAGATAAGTTAATTTGGGTAAAATTGTCATTTTTATTACATTAGCTAGACCAAGCCATGAGCAACTGATGTTTTTCCAATTAGTTAGATATGACTTTGTGTGAAGAGTGTTTTGTAATTTTGTTCATATAGGTCCTGGGTTTGTTTTGGTCTGTACATCCTCAAATATTTTATAATGTCTACAGTAACTTTATATGGAATTTCTCTTTCTATTTCTTGCTGTTGGACTTGGTTAGAAATATATAGGAATGCTGAGGATTTATGTGGGTTTACTTTATATCTTGGAGCTTTGTTAAATTTTTTATTATCTCAAGTAATTTTTGTAACTCCAATATGATATTCACAATGCCCATGGTGGCTGTGAATATGCTGGTGCAGTTGTGAATCACAAAATGTAGCAGGCTCTCTACATACAGGACAGAACCAAAGCATTTATTCAAGTACCAGAAAACCGAGTCCCCAAACCAGAAGAAAGTCAAAGTCATTACAGTAACCACTAAGTTGATACACATAGTTAATGCAGTGAACACCCACTTTTCTAAGCCTTCACAATAAAACAGGTTCCCTCACACAAGGATCCTCCTTTCCTCACTTATTCCCTCAAACAAAGATCTTCCTCTCCTCACTCATGGGCCTGGTTCTTGGAAGTTCTCAGCAGAAGTTCTAGCTGACTCTGAGAAGAAGTTCTGCCACCACAGGTTCTGTTATCAAAATCCCTTCTCTCTCCAGCCTGGGCCTCTCCTTATATATAGTATTAATACCTCCCTGCCTCACCCCTTCCTGTTACATCAGCAAGTTCATCTCACTGTGTGATTCACAAGTTCTGGGCCTTAATACCTGACACAATTATGAAATTGAAACTAAGTGCTAAGTACCTATTAGCTTGCCAATACAAGGCATGGAAGATCTTCAAATCCCATTACCATTATAGATTTTTACTTGATTCTTTAGGATTCTCTAAGTATATCTATGCAAAAAGTGATAGCTTAGTCTCTTATTTGCCTAATCTAATTCCTTCTATTTTTTCCTTCTTTTATTGCTCACAGCTAACATTTCTATTACCAAATTAAATAAGAGGGGTGATAGTGGACATCCTTATTTCACCCCCGAGCTTATTTAAAATGCTTCTACCTTATTGTCATTACATATAATACTTGCTGATGATTTTAGATCGATGCTACTTATAATTTTAAGGAAGATTACATTTATTCCTGTACTTTTATTTTTAAGAGGAATTGTTATTGTATTTTGTCAAAAGCTTTTTTGAATCTATTAAGATAATCATATGGTTTCTACTAGTTTTGTTGGTGATATGATCAATTATACTAATAGTTTTCCTAATATTGGACCATCCTTTCATTCCTGTAATAAATCCTACCTGATCAAAGTTTATTATTCTTGTGATAAGTTGCTGTATATTTTTTGCATGTGGTGATTCTTGAAGCTGGAGTCAGCTGGTTCCTCCAGCTATGCTAAGGCACATGCAAAGTCCTGGTATTGGTGTTTGCCTGCTCCACCATAGTGAGGATCAGGATTTCATACTGGTTTACTGAGGTGGCACTCACTATTGACTTGCTAGGACATTTCCCATCCTGGACTGTGCTCCTCTTTCACCTGAATGAGAGACATCATTTTTGCTGAATCTTCCAAGTTTCTTGCTATGAAAGTTTGTTACACTCAATCTTTTTGTTGGTTCTGTTGTTTTAAGATTTGTTTTAGGACTCTATTTTAAAGTTTCTTGGAGGTGAGTATGGGGTAGTTACCGTGATTTACTGCTTTCTCCACCATCTTGCCTCCCAGAAGTTCTGTTGTTGGTCTTTTTGGATTCCGTATTCCAAGTTCTCTACTCCTTTATGATGGTGGCTGTTATATCATGGGTGATTGTGACAGTGACTTCTTGATAGTTGAATTCTTTCATTTTTGCTACTTGCAGTATTAATTTTTCTTTGATCTAGAATTTCTGGATTTCAACAATTATTTTCTTGGGAGTTTTTATTTTGTGATTACTTTCAGGAAATTGACTATTGGATTCTTTCTGTTTCTACTTGGCTCTCTGGTTCTAAGAAATCTGAGCAGTTTCTTTCAAGATTCCTTCAAAAATTGTGTTTAAGCCTCTTTTTGTTATCATAGCATTCTGAGAGCATTTTTCATGCACACAAACACAAATACACATGTACATATTTTATTTATTTATTATTGCTTGCCCTTCATCTGTTTTCCAAATCAATTACTTTTATTATGAGATTCTTTACATTTTCTTTTATCTTCTTTTTTTTTATTCTTTAATAATGCTTTTAATCTCATCAAGTCATTGACTTCTTTTTATTCCAATTTGATTTTTAGAGATTATATTGGTTGGACAACGTTTTGTATCTCTTCCACCAAGCCGTTAATCCCCTTTCTAACTCTTTCTTTCAAAGCTGCCACTTGTTTTCAATTTTTTTTCTCAAATGCTCTCATTTCCTTTGTAAAGCATTTTAACTCATTAAAAAAAAACTTGATTAATATCTTTCTAGAATTCTATGTAAGGTTGTCTGAAAACTATATTTTTCTCTGGGGCTTCCTTTGTATATATTTTTGAATCATTCTCTTGTTCTGAGATACTAGCTTGAATTTCCCTGCCATGACAAAAACTTTCTATGGTGATGGATGGATCATTTTTTTGTTGTTGTTATTTGTTTGCCCATTTCTCCAGCTTACTTCCTGATTTTAAAATTAGTATTAGGATTGGACTCTTTCAAACTTCTGGATGAAAGGTTTGAGTTCTTTCTGTTGCTGGTTTCTGGAGGTATTGAATGATGTGTTATTCCAGGATCTAAAGGATGGTCTGGGTACCTGCAAGCTTTAAATGCTTCCAAAGTGGTCAGATCCAAGGCAAATGCCTGGTTACTAACCCCTTTTGTCCGAGTGTTACAAGTTTCTTACTTGGGTTTGGGTCTGAGCAATACTAGAATGCTCTTGGACTCAGCCCCTGTTAGCTAGCTAAGAAGCTCTACTGCTTCATAATGGAATTCCTTCCCTGGTTATTCCTTTGCAGGCTTGGTTGAGATGCAGGGACTGAGACAGAACCCCCTTTCCTTAGTCTCAGCCACACAACTGCTGCTAAGTTGAACTAAATACATGCCAACATGGAAAAACGATAATTGTAACTTATAAAACTTTTCTCAGTGTGAAGATAGGTGAAGGGAATAGAAATGTATATATACATATACATACACGTGTGTCTATATAGGAGGGTTTATATATGTGTGTGAACACATATCTGAGTATGTGTGTATATGTGCACATAGGGGGCACAGATTCAATTGAATAGGAAGGGATGAAACTTTAAAGGTGAATTTCTGAGGTGGGAGAGGTTTATAAGGAGAGGAGACAGGGAGAGACAGAATGGAGTTAATCATGTCATATAGAAGAGGCAAAGGATAATTGTTACAATGGAGGGGAAGAACAGGAAGGGTAAAAGGAAAAGGGCAAACTCATTCTCATTGAATTTGGCTTAGGGAAGGAATGACATAAACTCTAAACTAGGTATCTTGCCGCACAGGAGAGTAGGGAGGATGGGGATGAGAGGTGAGGTGATGGAGGGGACAGGAGGGGAGGAGGGTTGCTGGAAGTAAATACTTATGTAAAGGGACAGGGACAGGGTAGAAATTAGAACAGGGTGGGGTGGGATAGGAAGGAGGGACATATAATCTGTCTCTCACTATATGTCCACTGTGGAGATGTTCTGCGTAATTACACATGTACAGCCCATATTGAATTGCTTGTCCTTCCAGTGGGGGTGGGTGATAAGGGAGGAAGGGAAAGAATCTAGAATTTAAAGTTCTATAATCAAATGTTTAAAATATATGTGTGTATATTATTATTATTATTATTGTTATTATTAAACTACATGTGACTGGGAATTAAGATATACAGGCACTTGGGTTGGGAGATCCATCCTGCCCTACCAGAAAGTAAGAGGATTGAGGAGGAGGACATAGGAGAGAGCAGATTGGGGTAGGAGTTATACAATGGGATGGCTGTTTTGAGGAGGTGGTAGGGGTAAAATGGAGAGAAAATGGGGGAGAAAATTTGTAACTCAAAATCTCATGGAAATGAATGATGTAAACAAGAAAATAAATTAATTTATTTTTTAAAAAGGATTTAGTATGTTGCATTCTCTAAGGAACACTCACACTGATAAGATTATAGATGGATTAATGTACTGAGGTATCTTTTGCATTAAAAGGAAGAAACTATGCAATGTATTTGGGGAAGATTTCCTTCGAAAATGTTTAATTTGTTTGAACCATAATTACATAGTTTAAAACATTTTAAAGCTTAAAAATGCCTTGTTGATAGCAATTCTGTGAATAGGGATGATCAGCATTTGTATACCCATTTTGCCAATGAAGAAACTGAGGTTCAAAGAAGTTAAGTAACTTTCCCAGTGACTCATAACTATTAAATATCAAGATAGGAATTTGAGCTAGGAACTCTGATAAATTTGAATGAATAACTTTTTACTCTACCATGCTGCAGTATTTAGATGAATAACATTTAGATTTGCCTAAGGTCACTAGGGTTTCTCTCAAAATCATTGTATGAGCAAAGTATTTTGGCAGTTAGTGCTTAATAATTATAGGTCCTCACACTAGCCATTGGTATGTTTACATCTTTTTTCCACCAAAATATACCAAAGACATAATATGCAATAATGGTACATTGCTTTATAATGGCAGTTTATTCATTCAGACCAGAAATCTACTTTCAAATTATTGAGGAACCTCCTAGATTTTGATCCTTTGACTACTTGCACTCTGCAATGATGTCAGCGAAACCATCAGACTCAGCCTGGCTTTTTCACAATTGTATATGTTTGTAATATCAACCAGACCTCTGTGACATTAAAAAGAAGCTCTTATGCAGAAAGACTGGAATTATTCTACCTGGAATGATTCTCTAAATGAAAGTAGCACATAAGAGAAAGAGGTGATTTGTTTTCTTTGAAATTTGTGTTGATCAAAATGTATGTGATGTAAAAACTAATTCTAAGTTCATTCATCTTTACAAAGACGTAACTATTATTCAGTTCATGTATCACTTATTGGAGAGTTGGTAAATACAATGATGTTTTAATTATAGTAATAATTTAATTTTTTCTTAATACCCACCTTGACTTTCTATCCATTTTTGTCCTTTTCTCCTCCTCAGTTTTACTCCATCTCTCATAATATACACATCCATCATTGCCTGCCAAATACACACACACACACACACCAATGTTTATAATTTCCTTGTTTTCTTGCTTTTTTGATATAATTTTAAAAATATGTTCAGATTTAAGTTCTAAAATTCCTTTTGAAGTACATGAGTGTTTAAAAAACATTTTTAACCAGTTAAGAATAAAGTGAGGAAAAGTCCATAAGATTGTAGTAATTTATGAGAAAATAGAAAGTATTTTATTTTGTCTACATGTGAGGTAAATTCCTGTTAAGATATGTCCTGCATTTCTTTCTGAATTAACTTATTGTCTTTAAGTCATGAAGTCACTTACCATGGAAATAAAAATCAATCAAATTTTATCACTATTATAATGTTAAACAGGAAAACAATACTTCACATCTTAACTTGAATGTGTTATAAAACCTCAATTATAAGTTAGCAATTATCATAGAGTCATAATAATTTCTATTTATAATACATATTAGAAATAACACAACCTAACTTCCTCATTTTTGAATTTGGAAACTAAGTTCCAGAGGGGTTCAATGATGTGTATAGTTAAACAGAAAAATTAGTCAGAGAGTTCAGGACTGGAATCTAAGTGTTTGAATCTTTGTATAATGCTCTATTAAAAGCACATTTTCTCTCTCTCCTGTCTCTCTCTCTCTCTGTCTCTCTCTGTCTCTCTCTGTCTCTCTGTCTCTCTGTCTCTCTCCCTCTCTCAATACTTCACTAATTTTAAGAGGGATATAGTACCCCAATTATTGGAGCTAGTATAATTTTGTAAGCCCTGTTTCATTAATCATATGAGAAGACTTCATTGTCTGAGTTACAGAATCAATTAATCAATATAAAACAAACTTAAGAGAAATAAAGTTCTTGAATCAATGAATGAAAGTTGATGATGTCACATTAAAAGTGTCTGGGGGTTTGTTGAACAGAATAATTTTTGTCATATGGGACTTAGAATAAACAAGCCACTCAGGAATCCAGGAATTTCAATAGCATTCAAATTTCAGAGTGGAGAATCTTCAGCTAAGGCCCTGAGATGGAATGACTTCAGTACAGAATAAAAACAGAATCCTGTCTCCCCACCTCCTACCCCCTTGGACGCTTGTGATCTTCAAAACTTTGGAAAATTTGGTATTCTCTTCAACCTAGCATTGGCAGCAGTACCTCCTTCCTCCAGAACATCACTAAAGGACAAACAAGACAGACTGTAACAGAGAGATACATAGCTAATGGTAACATAATGAGTTCACAAAGAAAGTGCTAAAGGGCTTTCGTCAAACCAAAACCTTTAAAGTATACCTTTGCCACATGGAGACTATAAGTTTAAGCCCATTTCCCCTGTACTACATTTATACTTGCCAGAGAGTGTGTCTAAGACTTTTGGAGAGATATTTTTTACCAACTGTTTTAAGAACACCACAGTAGTAAATATGTTACACTTCTATACAGGATCTTAAGAGCAATAATAACCCCAAATCATTACCAATCCATCTGGGTTTCTTCTAAAATCTTGGCTGTACATTCAGGATATCTTGTTTGTCAGTGGGACTGGAAGTTTGCAAATTAGCCCTGTACATTGATTGCTGAATGTAGCAAATATGGAGTATTTCAAGACCAATTCATTTCATTTTTAAAGAAAGTATTTTATTTTATTTCTTTAAATATTTCCCAATTATATCTAAATATTTTGAACAATTTTTTTTCCTTTGGAATTGTCTTAGATCATCTTGATCAGAGGACTTAAGTCTTTTACAGTTGATCATCTCTACAAAGGTGTTGCTGTTATGCTTTACAATGTTCTTCTGGTTCTTCTTGTTTCACTTTGCATGAGATCATATAATTCTTTCCACATTTTTCAAAATCATCCTACTCATTATTTCTTTATAACACAATAGTATTCCATCAGCATCATGTGCCACAAATTGTGAATCCATTCCCTATTTGATGGCATCCCCACTATTTGCAATTCTTTGTCACCACAAAAGAGTTGCTATAAATATTTTTGTATACATAGATTCTTTTTCCTTTTCTTTAATCTCTCTGGGATTCAGACCTAGTAGTGGCATTTCTGGGTCACAGGTACATATAGTTTTATAGCCCTCTGAATATAGTTGCCAATTATTCTCTGAAATTGTTTTTGCTGGTTCACAACTCCACCAAAGTGCAGTAGTAGGACCCATTCATTTTATCAGGGCTCTATGAAAGTCGTGAGATTTGAGAGAAGCTTTGAAGGAAGACTAAATCAAGTAGAAAAGAGAAGAAAGATAATCTAAGACAAAATGTGGAAGTGGAAATGCTTCAGAAATGAATCAAGTAAAGCATACAACAGTTTTAATTTTTCAATTTAATTATCCTCAGAGCATTCACATGGGAATATAATGCATGTAAGATTTGGAATGTGGACCAAGGACACATCATGGAATACCTTAAATACAGGTTTTAGACATTTGAACTATATTCTATTCCCTGATTAAGGATTTAAAATAATTTGTTGGATAAAAATCTCTACTTTTAAATCTACCATTGAGAAGAGACTAACAGACCCATATAACTAAAGAAAGTGGATTCAAGAAATGGATTGATCTTTATCATGTAGAAATGTTCTCTAAGTCTTTTGTGTTAATGTAGTGGTTGTATAGTAAAATGAAAATAAACAGACAAACAAAACCTCATGTATAAATCTAAAGCCAAATTTAGTGGGATAAATTTTGTTAGAGTCAGCCAGTCCTTACTTTCAAATGAGTAGGAAAAGGGCTGCTGAGAAATCTTAAAGCAATTTTAGGTTAGACATTTCTTCAGACCTATAGGTATGTGAAGGGGGACACATTTCAATCCTACTACTAATCCCTGGCTGTATAAGTGCTAACAGCTACATTGTAAGTACCAAAAGTTCATAGTAGCCCGAAAGCAAGCCCTTGACCTTTCCTTATGTACAGAATGGGATCTCACATC
>JAQQSU010014772.1:0-11333 GCA_028627135.1 Pseudochirops cupreus | reverse complement strand
CAATGTGAAATATCTCCTTGAAAAAACCACTGACCTGGAAAACAGATCCAGGAAAGACAACTTAAAAATTATTGGACTACCAGAAAGCCATTATCAAAAACAGAACTTAGAAAGGAAACCTAAAGGAGCTGGGGAGAGGAAACCTCTGAGAGCTGGGAGGAGACCTCTGAGAGTGAAGAGAAGACTTTTGATGACAGAAACTTGCTGAAGGAGGTTTTGAGCTGTAAAAGCAAATAGAGCTAGAGGGCAGAAATCTGCCTGTGAGAAGGAGGCTTAACTTAAGCCCCTTTTAAGAGCTGTTAAAGTGAACTGAGCTGTTAACACAGAGCCTCTGGACTTTGGAGGTGAATTGAGATGGTGGTGTTGGTAGTGTGTGTTGCCCTGTTAAGTTTTGCTTTCCTAGAGGCAGAAGCTGCAGGCAGAAACCCCTGGAGTCTGCTGTCAGGCAAGAGCAAGAAGAACTTGGAGTGGAGCAGTGTCCATGAGCTGAGACCTGGAGCAAGGGAATAGAGCTGCCTATGTCTGAATCCAGGTGAGAATCAAGAAGAGTCAGCCCACAAAGGGAGAGCCATGGGACTTGGAAGTCAACCTTGAGTCAAGATGAAAAAGGACTTGGATACTTGGTATTAAGGAGATTGTTCTTACTGTAGCCTAGGGTTGGATGGTATGGTATTTTCTGCTATCCCTTAAGGATGTGTTGTGCTAGGTAAAATCCTACCCTGAGATCCCCTCATTGTGTAAACAAGTATTTTCAGAAATGCTACTGAATGCAATGACATATGCTATGTGCCATGTGACATACTGAGTGTTATGATATATATCTATCTGTATGTATGCATGTATGTATGTGTACGTACATATGTATTAGAGGATATGTTTTGCTTAAGGATGTTGCTATGAATGTTATGTTTTATTGAACATTTAGTTTATTGCTGAATAAATAGAGAGTTTGTTGTACTGTGTGATTAGACCCTTGAAACTATTCACAGCAGCAGTCCTCAGGTGTACTGCCCTCATTGGGGTTATACGCCCCCTCCCCAAATGTTATAAAAATGAAACCTCAAACTCCTGACCGCCCCACTCCCCACTCTTCCTTCTCCCAAGTGTCCATGCTGCTCAAGTGTTCCCAACTCCAATCCACAGTTACATAAGTGACTCATCCCCTCTTCATTTTCTTCCTTGTGCTGCCTACCTCCCTTCAGCATCCCATCATCCATCCTAGTGCTATCTGCCTCTGTATTGCCACTTTTTTGTTGCTTGTCTCTATATTTTCTGTGCTGTTTGCCCTCATGTCTATTGTGGTTTGCGTGATTTCTGTTCCATTTTCCCCAAAACTGTGCCTTTCTAGGCAAATACATAAAGAATGGGATGGGCCTTCCTCCATTTGATAGTTTTATAATTTTGTAAATTAATTATCTGTTTAGGAGGAAATATAGTGAATTCAGTTTTAGACGCCAACGTGTTTTTCTAAAGGATAAGCAGTTTGAAATGTCCATAAGGCAGATGAAGAGTTCAAATAAGAGATCTGGAGAGAGGTTTGGGCTAGAAAAATCGACCTAAAAATCGCCATCTATGGATGATGATGAAAAAGCTAAGTTAAATATGATAAAGGAAGAAAAGTGTCAAGGAGGATACCTACTATTCATGGATATAACCTAGGAATATTCAGCAAAGGAGACTGAGAAGGAGAAAACAGAAAGGAGGAGAACCAGAAAAGAACAATGTTACGAAAGTTTCAAGGAGAAGAATGTGATCAAGTGTAAAACACTACAGATTAGTCAAGAAGGATAAGGAGTGAGAAATGGCTATAGATTTTGCAATTAACTTTGGGGGAGCAATTTCAGTTGAATGATGAGTTTAGAAGCCAGACTGCAGATAGTTAGGAAGAGAGTGAGAGAAAAAGAAGTAGAAATATCTATTTTAGATGGCACAAAAGCCACAGAGTGAAGGGGTATAGCTAGGAAAGATAAGTGGTTTAAGCAAGGATTTTTAAAGATGTGGGAGACACAAATGTGATTATAGGTAACAGAGAAAGATCCAGGAGATAGGTAAGAATATCAAGAGTAGGGATCAGGGAGCAGAGTGGGGGAAAACTAGAGAAAATAGGCTGGAAATGTATAACTTTTGCATGTAGAAGAAGTTGGCTTAGCAAAGAGAAAGGCCACTTATTCATGTGAGACAGGGGTGAAGGAGGAGATAGTGGTGGAAGGGATTGAAGTGAAGTTAAATGAGAAGTGACAAAAGGAAGCTGTTGGTGAACAGCCCCAATTTTTTTTCAGTGTAATACAAGGAAAAGTTTCTCAACTGAGATGATGGGGAGTTTAATAGTTAAGGCAGATTTAAGGAGGGATGAAAAGGTTCAGAAAAGTCAATATGGTCATTATGAAAATAAATCAATTGGTGAATTTTAAAAATGACACAGTGAAAGACCAGTTGAGATTATGTAATATAATTTTTTAGTGAACCAAATCAATACAGTTTTATGATTTTTCTCCATCTCCATTCTGAGGTATGAAAATAGGAGCAAAAGAGGGGATAGTACAAAGTAGTAGGAATATTGAGGCTTAGTAGGTCATAATTGGAGATAGGATGCAGAGGCAAAGGAATTGAGAATAAAAGGTAATATAGAGGTGAATCAGTTTATCAAGACATCAAGGGTGATGACAAAAGAAAGAACTGAGGACAAAGGGTTGGAAGGTCATGGTGAGGAAAAATGATATGGTTAGGGCTTGTAAGGTGGAGGGAAAGATGTGATGATAGAGACCATGATCAGATAAAGGAATTTCAAAGCCCAGTAACATGGAAATGAACATTTGTCAATGATTACAAGATTAGGATTATGATGCATTTTTATGTATAGCTAAAGTGGGATAGAGAAGTTTGTCATGGAAAATTATAAATTTTTTAAAAAATTATTCAATTAATCAAATACAAAAAGAAGAAAAGGAAATAAATATGGTGTCCTGTTTTTTGTTTGTTTGGTTGGTTTTTTTGGTGGGGGAGTATAGAATAGCCATGATTTTCAAGAAATGCGATTTACTTGACAACTTGACTTATTAAATAGTCTCTCTTCAGTTTTTATTTTAAAATCTGTTGACCGAGTTGTGCTTTCTCCCTGTTAGGATTCTCTTAATCCATTAGAATTTCATCATTGTATTAGGAATTTTCTTCTGTCCAGCCTCAGTTTCTTGATTCTTACTACATTCCAGGGACTGAAATAGATCTTTCCTGCATCCTTCTTTTAAAAATAAATTTTATAAATATCTTTTCTTTTTGTTTATATCACTAGAATTCTTCCCGTATTTGTCCTCTTCTGATTTCAGTGAGCTATACCATATACCAAGATAAAAACAATTAAAAGAAAAAATAAGAAAGGAAGAAGAGAAATTAGCAAAATTCATAGAAGTACATAGAAAAAAGTTTGAAAATCTGTATAATGTTCTACGCCACAAATCTCCCTCCCACACTCTTAGTTGCAATGAGTAGGCCATGGTCTTCTCCTTCTGTTGCGGTTTACTATATTCTGCTACATGCTAGGAGGAATCAGTGCTGGTTCTCCTCCCTGCCCATTTTATCAACCCTCACCTGGTATAGATAACTAGGGCTGGCACACAGCCCAGGCTCTACTTTCTGTCCCTGTTCTTGGCTTTAATGCCTGACTTTTCTTGCCTTGACATGATTGTCTCTGCCTTGTTTCTGTCTCCTTGTTCAATCATCTGCCATAAGCTGGCTTTATCCCTCCAGAGCAACCCTGACAGGCTCTGACAATTTTGGCTTCAAGTATCCCAGAGTTGCCCGCGGCCCTTGCTGACCCAAAGCATTTTTCTCATTTATTTTTATACCTACTTATTCTTGACTTTCCCCCCTCAAGGTCCCCTTCAGGCACTTGGGCCTCTGGCCGTCTTCTGTGTAGTCCTGTACTGGGTGGAAGAACTAAATGGTGTCTGTTTTTAGCTTTATTGAATCTTGACTTCATCTGACACTCCTTTTCTTCTTTGCTGTGATGTATCTCAGGGGAACTGGGTTTAGTTATCCTTGCCAAAAGCCATTACTTTACATTTTTGAACCTCAGTTTGCCTATCAATAAAATCAACCGGTTAGACTAGATCATCTCTAAAGTGCCTTCTAACTCTAAGATTATAATGTGCAAATTCAAGTTATTTTAAGCTTTTTTACATTAATAAAGATTTCTAATTTTATAAAATGAATTTGATAATTTTTATAAAGTTAAGTCATTCTAATATTTTAAGAATAACTGGGGAGAAAATGAATACGGTGATTATTTTCTGTTAACCAGGCCTTTGGAAAGCCTAATTATTTGGATTATAAAATCATAAACAAAAATACCAAGTACCACCCTACATCAAAACAAATCAATTAAAAACATCTTCCTTAAAATTGGGCTTCAAGCCTAGCAGTATATTCATTAAAAACATTTTTCCTCCTTTATTCCAGACTAATGAAAGTCTTGTTTCTGTTACAAATGTCTTTCAAATTCATCCTTCTTTCCATTTTGACATTTCTCCAGGTATTATCAACTATTTGTATAAGTATTTCTTATTGCCATAGTTTTTTTTAAAAAAAATAAGAACCAGACTTCTAGGGATCCATGGGTATAGTATTTCAAGCAAAAGAAACAGTATGATTTCTACTACAAATGTTGATTCTGGCTATGCCCTTGTGAAAGCAAGGCTCTTTCCATCTTTTCTTTTAATGCATATTTTATGAAAATGTTCAGCAGTGAAACAAGAACTAATTCTCATAGTCATAGACCACCTAGTTTCTTTCCCAGCCACTAAACTACTCACATTTTTCCAGTCATTTTAACTTAATGAGTACCAAAATGAAGTCAGACAAAGGAATAGGGTTGCCAATAAGTTTATAAAATGGAGTAAGAAACAGACTATACTTTTAAAATATGTGCAGTTTCATTTGCTTTTTAAAATCTCAAATTTTAACAAAAAATAGTAGCAAAGGACTAACAAAAATTAAAGATGGGGGAGACACACATGTGATTATAGGTATCAGAGAAGGATCCAGGATTGAAGAATATCAAAAGTGGGGATCAGGGAGTAGGGTGGTGAAAACTCCCTCCAATAATTCAGGAAAAATTGTTAATGTAGGAAAAGTAAGAACAAAATTTGTTAGTAATTCCCTCAACTGCTTTTTAAATGTGCAGACACTGGCTGTCTGATTTCCTGGTCATTTAATTGTAATTTGTCTTTCTAGCATTAGCAGTTAGTTCATGTCTTTAACTCATCATACTGATTGTTAACCCAACATGTCTCTGCATTTCCTCTACTCCCCAACCCTTTATTGCTATAAAGCTTACAATATACATTTGATGACAAACATTAAGTAGGTAAAACATTTTTTATAGAAGGAATCTTTGGTGTTTCCTACAAAAAAAAATTATGATAATCACACCGTTCTTATGTTGACTAAGCATTATTGTAAAATAGAGGCTACCACTAACTTTGACAGGAGAAATAATTGCTTGTGTCAGAGTCAGACAAACAGAAAAGAAAAGTGAATCAATGCCTTCTATGTTTCTCCGCTCACTCCCTTTCCAATAGTCTAGTCACATATATTTGTATGTGAAGGTTACCATAAAAAAACAAATTAAACTTTCTTCTTAACTCAAACACAATTAACACAATTTTAATAATATAGAACTGGTTAACTGTAACTATACCAAAAACCAATTATTTCAATTTTAAAATCATTTATAGTCTTGGCCTCAAAAATGAGATGTTTTAAAGCTATTCAATTTAATATTGTCTTATGACTGGTATTTATAACTTTTTTTAATGTTGAACATTTTGGAGTGTCTATCTCTTTTCCATGGCAGGCTGGATGGATGCTAATTAGGTTAGAGGTGATGCTTCATTGAGTGCTTTAGATAGTTGGAGTTTGTATATTAATATTGATCATTTCCAATTTTACAAATCTATGTCATTTTTTGTGATCTTGCTTAACTTTGTATTAACTTGCTCAACACCATATTAAATAGCCTTAAAACTGTGAGCCAGAGGTTAATGAAAAATTATATCTGCAAAGGCAGCTTGATTTCCCTAATAAAAAAAAAGTCTGTTTTTTCATTTTCTTACCTATAGAAATTGTGAAAGTAATCCAAGTTAGAAAAGAAGTCTTTCCTTTGAAGTTCAATCTGGTACGGAGATATGATCACAATCTCCTCAGTACAATAAAAATGTTTTACCTGATTTTCTAGATGGTTGGTGAAACTTCAGGATTTGTTAAAGTTGAAAGGAAAAGGAATTAATTGAAAATCGCAGTACTTAAAATTCATTCTACACCCATTAACACTTAAATTTACTTGTAATTACAAGGTCTTTAATGGTAGGTTTTTAAACCCTAAATTTGGTCTTCAACTAAGATTAGGGAAATAGGATGATCTAAAAAGAAAATTAAGTTTGCTTTCAAATTTCTAAAGCTAATTGAGTAACTATTGTATATTTTAAACAAGCTATATCAATGATTTTTAGAGTGAATTTGTGAGAGAAAAATTCTAGATCCAGAGAATACTAGTTTGAAAGGCAAAAGACCTGGGTGGTTCCCAGAGGAGAGCTGTATATATAACAGTATGATCTTTAAAAGCCTCTAATATTCTGCCTTTCATATAAAATCATATATAACTATACATAAAAATATATAAAATCTGGGTATCAGACTTGTGATAGCAAACTCAAATATTCTATAATTGTAAAATCACATTCATGAATATAAAAATCTTCCATGCTTGCTTCAGTGTCAAGAGCATTGTATTTTTTTTCAGAATTTATTTATTTTTAGTTTTCAACAGTCATTCCCACAAGATTTTGAGTTCCAAATCTTCTCCCCATCTATCCCCTACTCCCTACCCCAAGATGGCAAGCATACTGATTACCCCTTCCCCCAGTCTGCCCTCTCTTATATCCTCCCCTATCCTTCCCCTTCCTCCCTTCACTCTTGCTTTCTTGTAGGTCAAGATGGATTTCTATAAGCCATTCTATACATCTTATTTCCAGGTTGCATGTAAAAACAATTTTTTATCATTTGTTTTTAAAACTTTGAGGTCCAGATCTTCTTCCTTCTTCCCTCCTTACCCACCCCTACTAGGAAGACAAGCAATTCAATTTAAGTTATACATATGTAGTTATGCAGAACATTTCCATAGTACTATATTGTGAAAGACTAACTATATTTCCCTCCATTCTGTCCCAATGTCCCATTTATTCTATTTTTCTTTTGACCCTGACCCTTTTCCAAAGTGTTTACTTATCACTAGCCCTCCCCTAAACTTCCCTCCCTTCTATCATCCCCCGTCTTATCCCCTTCTCCTCTACTTTACTGTACAATTAGGTACCCATTGAGTGTGTATGTTATTCCCTCCTTAAGCCAAATCCACTCACTTTCACCTTCCTGCTCTTCCCCTCCATTTTCATAGCTTTCTATTGCCTCTTTTATGTGAGATAATTTACCTTATTCTATCTCTCCCTTTCTCCTTCTCCAAATATATTCCTCTTTCACTTCTTAATTTTATTTTTTAGATATCATCCCTTCATATTCAACTCATCCTGTGCCCTCTATTCATGTATAAATATATACACATATGCAGATGCATATATACACACATAAATATACATATATGTATACATACATTCATGCACACACATATATACATGTATATATGCAAATATGTATACATATATTCCCTTCAACTATCTTCATACTGAGAAAAGTCTCATTAGTTACAAATATTGTTTTTTCCATGTAGGAATATAAACAGTTCAACTTTAATAAGTTCTGTATGATTTCTCTTTCATGTTTACCTTTTCATGCTTCTCTTGATTCTTGTATTTGAAAGTCAAATGTTCTATTCAGCACTGGTCTTTTCATCAAGAATGCTTGAAAGTCTTCTATTTCATTGAATATCTACATTTTCCCCTGAAGTATTATACTCAGTTTTTCTGGGTAAGTGATTCTTGGTTTTAATCCTAACTCCTTTGACATCCAGAATAACATATTCCAAGCCCTTCAATGCCTTAATGTAGAAACTATTACATCTTGTGTTATTCTGATTGTGTTTCCACAGTACTCAAATGGTTTCTTCCTGACTGCTTGTAATATTTTCTCCTTGACCTAGGAACTCTGGAATTTGGCTATAATATTCCTAGGAGCTTTCTTTTGGGGATTTTTTTCAAGAGGGAATTGGTGAATTCTTTCAATTTCTATTTTCCCCTCTGCTTCTAGAATATTGGGGCAATTTTCCTTGATAATTTCTTTTTTTTTCTTTTTTGGAGGCCAATTGGGGTTAAGTGATTAGCCCAAAGTCACATGGCTAGTAAGTGTGTCAAGCGTCTGAGGTCGGATTTGAACTCAAGTGCTCCTGACTCCAGGGCTGGTGCTCTATTCACTGCCCCACCTATCTGCCCTGTTGATTATTTCTTGAAAGATGATGTGTAGGCTCTTTTTTTTTATCATGGCTTTCAGGTAGTCCAATAATTTTAAAATTATCTCTTCTGGATCTATTTTGTGAGTCAGTGGGTTTTCCAGTGAGATATTTCACATTGCCTTCTACTTTTCCTTCTTTTGTATCTGGTTTATAATATCTTGAATTCTCATAAAGTCATTAGCTTCCATTTGCTCCAATCTTATTTTGAAGGAATTATTTTCTTCAGTGAGCTTTTGAAATTCTTTTTCCATCTGGCTAATTCTGCTTTTTAAGACAGTCTTCTCATTGTCTTTTGGAAGTCTTTTGGCATTTGTGTTAGTCTATTTTTTTAAGGTGTTATTATCTTCAGTATTTTTTTTTGTCTCCTTTAACAAGCTGTTGATTCACATTTCATGATTTTCTTTTTTTATGAATTAGTGGCAATTTAATTCAGCATGTATTTATCAAGCATTTAAAATGTTTGAGACAATCTGGATCTCTTACCATCAATCATCATTATTCAATTTCTTTTATGTGTGTTCTTTTCCCATTTTTCAAAATTTTGATTTTGTCTTTATTAATTTGTTTGTTCCCTTTTAGTGTACAAGATTCAGTTCCACAATCCCTTGGGTTTCAAATTTTCTCTCCGTCTCTCTCCTCCCCCGCCCCCCCACAGCAGCATGCAATCAAGTATAGGATCTTCAAATACTTTCACATTAGACATGAGTCAAGTTATAAAGAAAGATTGTAATGGATGAAATGAACAATGGGAAAGAGGAAATAAAACCAAACAAGAAAAAGGAAGAGAGCAGGTAGTTTGCTTCAATCTGCATTCAAACTCTGTTCTTTCTAGTTCTTTCTCTGAATGTAGACATCTCTCTCCATCATGAGTCTTTTGGAGTTATCTTGTAACCCTGCTTTGCTGACAAGAGTCCAGTATGTCAAAGATGGTTGTCAAACACTTTTCACACAAATAAAGTTAGATCTAACTAATTGGAAAAACATCAATTGTGTGTGGCTGGGTTGAGCTAATATAATAAAAATGACAATTTTATCTAAATTAAATTACATATTTAGTGCCATACCAATCAATCTACCAAAAAATTACTTTATAGAGCCAGAAAAATAGTAACAAGATTCATTTGGAAGAAAAAAACGTCTAGAATATGAAGGGAATTAATGAAAAAAATGCTAGGGAAGATGGCCTAGCCATACCAGATTTTAATCTGTATTATAAAAAAGCAGTCATCAAAACTACTTGGTATTGGTGTTTCTTGTAGCAGCATATTGTAGGATTATGGTTTTTAATCCATTCTGCTATTTGCCTCTATTTTATGGGGGAATTCATCCCATTTATATTCACAGTTACAATTACTATCTGTGACTTTCCCTCCATCCTATTCCCTCCCTTGTTTATATTTTTGTATCTTCCTTTTCCCTTACCCTCCTTAAGGGTTTTCCTTTTGACCGCTGCCTCTCTCAGTATTCCTTCCTTGTGACCCCCTCTCCTTTTCTTACCCTTTCCCCTTACTACTATTTCCCTCCCTTCTAACTGTCCTACCCCTTTTTAACCTCCCCTTACCCCTCCTACTGCCTTTCGGGCACAATGGATTTTTATACTTGGAGTATGTTATTCCCTCCTTGAACCTAAACCATTGAGAGTAAATTTCATACAATGCTCCTCTTCCTCTCTCCTTTCTCTCTATTATAATGAGTTTTTGTGTCTTTTCATATTAGAATCTTAAACTTAACTGATTATATTGATCCCTCTTTGGACCAGAAGCAATGACAATAAAGTTCATATGATGCTCATCTCCCTTTTTCCTTCCCCTCTAGTATAGTATGTTTTTATGCCTCTTCATGTGGCATAATTTACCTTTTTCTGCCTCATCCTTTCCTTTTCTCCCATTACAGTCTCTTTCTACTCCTTAACAAGGTTTTTTTTTAATCTTCAGACTCATTCATTTATACTCACACTCTCTATCTGTGCACATCCCTTTTAAATATTGCAATAATCATACAAATTTCAATATTGACAGCTATCCACTTCTCATATAGGGATATAAACAGTTTGCTCTCATTGAGTCCCAAGCTATGTGCATGTGTGTGCATGTGTGTATGTGCATGTATGTGTGCGTGTGTGAGTGTGTGTTTTCCTTGTTTACCTTTTCATATCTTTCTTGAGTCTTGTAAATGGTGATTGCATTTTCCACTGAGCTCTGGCTTTTTCATCAGGAAAGTCTGGAAGTCTTTTATTTAATTAAATGACCATCTCCTTTCCAGAAAGATTATGCTCAATTTTGATCGGTAGTTAATCCTTGGTTGTAGTCCTAGCTCTTTTGCCTTATGAAATATCAAATTCAAATCCCTCTGATCTTTTAATATAGAAGCTGCTAGATCCTGTGTAATCCTGACTATACTTCCATGATATTTGAATTATTTCTTTTTGGCTGCTTGCAGTATTTTCTCCTTGACCTTGTAGCTCTGGAATTTGGCTACTATATTTCTTGGAGTTTTCAATTTGGAATCTCTTTCAGGAGGGGTCTGATGAATTCTTTTGAGAACTATTTTATCCTCTGGTCCTAGGACATCAGGACAGTTTTCTTTGACAATCACTTAGAGGATGTTTTCCAGGCTGCTTTTTTCATCATGGCTTTCTGGTAGACTTATAATTCTTAGATGATCTCTCCTGGATCTGTTCTCTGGGTCAGTTGTTTTTCCAGTGAGATATTTCACACTTTCTTCTAATTTTTCAATCTTTATGTTTTGTTTGACTGACTCTTGATGAATCATAGACTCTTTAGCTTCAGTTTGACTGATTCTAAGTTTTAGTGAATTATTTTCCTCAATTACTTTTTGAAGCTCCTTTTTTCTATTTTCAATTTTCATTTTTTAGGGA
>JAQQSU010014771.1:0-11333 GCA_028627135.1 Pseudochirops cupreus | reverse complement strand
TTCCCCTGAACTAGGTAAATGGTATTTGATTGATTAAAGTAAGATTGTTAACCCACTTTGAGTTGCTTTCCTTTAGAAAAGCAGATCTAAGAACCTGTGCTAGTAGCCGCCCTAGGTATGCTAGGGTGCTTGCTGATACAATTGATATTCCAGATCAGGGAGGGTGGGAGCTAATGAAGGTTGGCTTGCCAAGGCATTTCCCCAAAAAAGAGGCAGTGGGAAGAATTCACCAATGGAACCGGGGACTGGCATGGTATGGAGATATTCTAAGATAAGAGGACTACAGGAACCAATTTCCAGGGTGAGGAGGCCCAGGGGATGAAGGAAAGGTCCATGGTGAGATGGCAGCTAAGGCATGCTGTCAAAGTCTGGAACATCAGAAGCCGAACCAAGAGGGGGATGAAGTTTGACCAACATAGGCCTCTCCCTAAAATGGAGGCCCTGGGAAGGACTCACTGAGTTTTTGAGAGACTTACCACATTGGAAGAGATCCTATTGTCAGCTGCAAGTCTTTTGTTTGGAAGCAGGAAAATTTGATTATATTCTCCCTGGGCAGTGGTTAAAGGGCAACCCTTCCTGAGGACACAGAGAGTAAGGTTTAAATTGGAAGATAAGCAATTATAAACCAAGAGCTGGGCTGAAGCGATACCAGGGAGTCAACAGAATGATGAAATTCAGGCAGCTAGGGAAAAGAAGAAAACCACAAAAGCCAAAGATTCAGGCCAGAGGGTCAGTACTAGATTGGGTATTACCAAATTGCTTCTTCTGATTTTGAGGTAGGTATATCATTTGTGAATTTTCTTCCTCTGGTCCTTCTTTCTTTTGGCATAGCTGCTGATTTATAGTTCTATTTGTACAATAAAATTTAAAGGCAAGGGATGAATTTATGTGACGCTTTGATATTAGCATTTCTACCCTGTAATCTTCCTGAATAAAAAGAAAGCTTCATTCACTGATCAGTGGTCATCGTTACTCTGTCAAAACACCAATGGATTTTGCTTTAAACAAACACATTTGGTACAAGAATGCTTAAGTGTTCTTATTTTAATCATTTTTCTTACCACAGGGATATTTTTGGAAAATAAGACATTTTGCATGAGTTTTTTCGTCTGGTTATTGTATGGGTAAAAAAAGAAAAAGAAAAAAACTCACCTCCATTTCCTTCCATGTCCTCTCCCCACTTACCCCACTTCACAAAGAGCACATAGAACTGAAAAAGAGAAAGATTTGTTTAAAATAGATGTGGCAACAGGAAAGTAGTGCATGTATTCTTCACTATTCCCCGTGGGTTTATTTTCTAAAAAACTCCTGGTAAAATGCAAACATCTTACTTGGGAAGGAGACCCTGGGAATTTATTCCATGTCAATAATACCCTATTTCACCAGCAGCTTGTATAGTAGATGAAGGACTGGTCCTGGAGTCAGGATGACCTCACTCAAGTCTTGTCTCTGACACGGACTAGCTGTGTGATCACAAGGTGAGTGACTTTTCAGTGTTATCAGACAACTCTCTAATTTTTAATTAGTATCTTGGAAATTATGTACAAATTGCTGGTTTGCATCTGTGAAGAGAGTTTCCACACCTGGAATTCTCTATGCTGGTAACTCCACAGGTCCATACCAGAAAAAAGATAAATTAAAACAAACAAACAACTGCTAGCTGATTGGGAGATCCGTAGAACTGGTAATTGTACAACAATGCAAAATTGTGTCTGAATTACATTACATTTGGCTGTCTTCATTCCATTGTGCAGTCCAGAAACACTAGCCTCCTTGCTGTTCTTTGACAACCTGCCTTCCCCTGACTCTAAGCATTTTTGCTGGTTTCCCCCATGTCTGGAACTCTCCCTCCTCATCTCTCCCTCCTAGCTTCTCTGGCTTCCTTCAAGTCTCAGCTAATGGGAATCTCACCTTATGCAAGAAGCTTTTTCCAGTTCTCTTTTATTCTTAGTGCCTTCCCACTGAGACTACACTCAATTTGTCCTGTGTAGGATATCTCATTTTATACTTTATTGAGCTACACAGATAACTGCCTTTTTTTACAAATTGAAGGTTTGTGGTAACCCTGCCTTGGGCAAGTCTGGTGGTGCCATTTTTCCAACAGCGTGTACTCACGTTATGTCTCTGTGTCATATTTTGGTAATGTTCATGATATTTCAGACTTTTTCATTATTATTCTATCTGCTGTGCCGGTCTATGTTCAGTGATCTTTGATGTTACTATTATAACTATGTTAAGGTACCATAAACGGCCCCTATACAAGATGGGGAACTTAATTGATAAATGTGTGTGTTACTTTCCACCAACTGGCCATTTTTGCCCCTCTACATCTCCCCAGGCCTCCCTGTTTCCTGAGATGCAACAATATTGAAATTAGGCCAGTTAGTAACCCTACAATGGCCTCTAAGTGTTCAAGTGAAAGGAAGAGTCAGTCCTTGTAGCAAACTTCCTTGTTGTCTTTTTTTTTTTTTGAGTGAGGAAGGCAAGGCAATTGGGGTTAAGTGACTTGCCCAAGGTCACATGGCTAGTAAGTATGTCAAGTATCTGAGGCTGGATTTGAACTCAGGTCCTCCTGACTCCAGGACTGGTGCTCTATTCACTGCACCACTTAACTACTCCTCCTTGTTGTCTTATTTTGAGAATTTGCCACAGCCACTCCAACCTGCAGCAACTAACACCATGATCAGTCATCAGCCAGCAACATGAGGCAAGATCCTCCGCCAGCAAAAGGATTATGATTCCCTGAAGGCTCAGATGATGGTTAACATTTTTAGCAATAAAGCATTTTTTAAATAAGGTATTTATGTTTTTTTGAGACACAATACAATTACATATTTAACAGATTACAGTGTAGTATAAAGGTAATTTTTATATGCACTGGGAAACAAAAAAAATTATGATATTTTATTGTGATATTTACTTTATTGAGGTGGTCTGGAATCAAATTCACAATATCTCCAAGGTGTGCCTGTATATAGCTTGTTTATACTAAGTTGTTGGCATGTTGTTTCTCCCATCAGAATGTGAAATCTTTGAGAACAGGAATTGGAGGGTTTTTTTGCCTTTCTTTGTATCCTTAGTCCTTAGCACAACACCTAGAACACAGTAGGTATTTAATAAATGCTGACTGATTGGTTTGGTTGGAATGTGGAGGGAATGAAGCAAAGATTAGAGAGGCCCCAAAAGACCTATGAGAGCCAGATTGTGTACCAAAGCAAACTAAGGAGTCTAAAGCACCAAACAGAGGAATTTTATCCTAGGGGCAATGGAAACCACTTCAATTTCTTTCTTTCTTTTTTTTTTTTAGGAGGGGGGAAGTCAGGGCAGTGGGGGTAAAGTAATTTGCCCAAGGTCACACAGCTAGTGTCTGAGGCCACATTTGAACTCAGGTCCTCCTGACTCCAGGGCTCTATTCACTGCGCCCTCACCACCTCAATTTTTTAAGGAAAAGGTAACCAAAGCAGCTAGGTACTAGGATGGATGGAGTTCTGGACCGGGAGTCAGGAAGATCTGAGCTCAGGTAACTACTTTAGATGTGAATGTTAAATATATAAATGCTAGTTAGCTTTCGAAATGTTAATTTTGCAACTGTGTGAAGGATAGATAAAAAAGGGGAAAGTCTGGAGGCTGAGAGAACAATTAGGAGCCTAATAGAAGAGTCCAGCTGAAAGGTTTTAAGGACCTATTATTGTCCTATAGACAATATAGAGAATGGGAATTGAAGAGGGATTGACTGAGACCCGAAGTCAATCACATACGACAATCTATTGGCTAAGGGAGATGAGGAAAAGTGATAATTGGCATTACTAATTTAATAAGCAGCTTAATTAAAATTTCAAAAGCCTATAAGGGAAGATGGTGCTATCATTACATGTCATAGGGTTAGAGTTTTCCTAAATACTGCATCAATTTACATTTTGAAAGGGAGAGTTCTTAGCTTTTACTTTTCTCTACATTTCAAAATATTTTGTAGGAGAGAAAGTTAGGCTTTTGTTGGTTACAAGCTTTCAACTCCTAAATCATTTAAAGCAAGAATGTGGTGGGAGGGAGGGCAGACAAAGGGAAAAGAAAAATCTGTCCTCCTCAACACCAGAGTGGGGCAAAAGCAAATCCTCTTTACTTGGGGGATTAACTGAAAGCAGAAAGCTTGGTTTTAAGTTTTGTCATTCCCTTTAGGAAAAGGTCTACTACCCACACTGGTTCAACAATTATTGGGCCCATAAGGTGTATAGTAAGTGTGATGGAAAAATCTGATACTCTCCATTTCCCAGGGTCACCACTTCTGTGAAAACATCTGCAAACGTTCTTCGAAATGAGTCTGTCCTCACAAGTACTGCAGCTAGAGAGACAGAGCACTTTGAGGTGTTTATGAAAGAAAACACCAGGGTCTGAAGCTTGGTTAGGTGAATATCATCAGCCTCTATTCCCAGGGTGGGGAGAGGAGAGATATCCATTTCAATGAGCAAAGGAAGCTTTCTTTATCAGCTCTCTGGAAAAGGTTAAAGTGGGGAAATACTATTTTCCTTAGAAGGCTCAATAAATAATTCAGAACAGCTATAAATCTCAATGAAAATGAAACCTTTTGTTTGTTTGTTTGTTTTAGTGAGTTTTGCGCCTAACTTTCAGGAATACCCTAATTAAGTTCATCTGACACATCCAAAGGAGCAAGATAAGCCATATACAGAGAGCTGCACCTCATTCTCTTCATCTGATTGTCTTTGAGTTATCATCCCCAGGGTCTCATTCTAATGGGAGCCCTCTCCCAGGCCTCACTTTTCTTCTCAGCCCTGGAGGAATGCATACAACACCCTTTGGCCGAATGGGTGCCCCCTTTTCTATCACTACTACACCTAAGAGCAGATCATCTCTCTTGCTTCTACTGGTCCCCTGCCACCACTACCTTCTCCCTCAAGCTCAAAAATTCCTAGCTGTGACTCAGATGCTTCATCATCCCATTATCACACAGCTGTACCATCACACACCTTAGCTTGCTTTTAACAAAATGGTGAAATTGATGTGAGTCTATGGTAGTTTTGTACCTTAACATTTATGAGCTCTGTTCCCCACTTCGTTGAACACTTCTCAGGGGGTTATACTCTCAGAATATTTCCCCACCTTCTACCCTCATCTGAAATGTCTTATATTCTTCCTTCCCCTGTATTCTTTCTTCCTTTTTCACTCCTCACTAAAAATAGGCATCTGAGTGTCTTTCTCTCAAGCTAGGCAACCTGGGAGAATATCTCCACTTTGCCTTGAAGAATTTAAATTATGGACTGAAAAGAATTTAGAATCATAGACTTGAGAACCTATGGAAGTCATCTAGTCCAATTCCCTCATTTGACAGGCAGAGAAACTGAGGTCTAGAGTGGTTATGTGACTTGTCTACTGTCACACAGGTTTGCAAGGGACAGAGATTGGAAATCAAGTCCTCTGGGTCCTATATCCTTCTCTCCCATGACTTCCTCAGCTAGTAGTCCTCAACAGTATAAGGGAGTACCATTTGGGGAGTTGAGATAGCAGTTAGCTAGCATTGAAAGACATCCAAACACATGTCACCATTGATCTACATCTGGAAGGCACCACAAAGGTCATCTAATTCAAGCCCCTCATTTTATAGATGAGGAAACTGAGGTTGATTGACTTGCCCAAGGTCATACAGATAGTCAACATCCAAGACAGGATTTGAACCCAAATCCTCTGTCTCCAGAGCCAGGGTTCTTTTCAAAATAATAATAATTTACATTGTACTTTAAAGTTTGCAAAGTACTTTACAAATGTCTCATTTGATCTTCATGATAACTCGGAGAGATAGTACTATTATTATCCAGATTTTACATATAAGGAAACTGAGGCTAATAGAGGTTAAATGCCTTGCCCAGGTGTCTGAGGCAAGATTTGAACTCAGGCCTTCCTAATTCCAGATCTGGCATTTTATCCACTGTACCACCTACTTGCCTTGAAGTAAATTTATCAAGCTGTGCATGTTCTCATACATATATGTATATTTACTTGTGCTTGCCTGTGGTATGTGTGTGTGTATGTGTGTATGTGTGTATGTGTGTGTGTGTGTGTGTGTGAGAGAGACAGACAGACAGACAGAGAGACAGACAGACAGAGAGGGAGAGGGGGAGAGGAGAGACGACTTTGTATGTCTAGTCTCTAGATGTGTGACCATGGGAAGTCTGTTGGCTACCTTGGGTATAGAATCACTGTCCCCATGTTTGTACCTTGTTGTCATTTATTTCTAGGGTAATATTAGGCAGCTCATTTAATCTCTCTTAGCCTTAGTTTCTCCATCTGTAAAATGAAGGGGCTAAACTAACTGACCTTTCCCTTCCAGTTCTAATTCTATGATTTTATTAAACTTTCTTGGGCTTTAGTTTCCTCCACTATAAAATGGGAAGAATGATATATCTATTATACCTCATAGGGCTGTGTGATAAGCACTAAAATGCTATATATTGGTGAAATTACCATATTCTCCTTGTCATCATCATCATCATCAACAACATTATCATCATCTGTCCGAATCCTGGAAGCTGCCGGTATGACAAAATCCATAGCTACAGCCTTACTCCGGCTACTCTAAATTAAGAGATCTGAGTTTCTGCGCATTTGGGTCATATTGGAACACTCATTCCTCTCTAGGGCCCTGGAATTGAGCTAGTTCTCTTGACAGCTGGCAGTTACCCTAATTGAAATGAGGGTGGGGAAAGATGGCAATGTCAAGAACTTTTTTTTTTGAGAGCCTGGGAAAGGAAATTGATGGTAATTTTTTAGACATGGGAAATTTGTAAAAGGACTGTTTTTTGAGGTGAGGAAGTTAAGGAACATGGGAATTAAGGAGCATCTAAGTTTGATGTATGCATTTGAACCCATATTTTAAAACCAGTCTGTTTGCAAATTGACTAATGAGAACTGCTCAAGAATGAAAAAAAAGTTTAACTCAGGTCTCAAAAACAACAAAGTTAAAATACATTTTTATTGGTTTCAAAAAAAATGGTGTTCAAAAACAATTAAGCTAATGATAGATTTTTAAAAACTCAATGATTTTTAATTGCTTTCATTGTTAACTCATTATCTGTTAAATCAATAAAATTGTTTTTGAAATTTTTTTTAATGCCCATATTCCATCTTATCTCCACTTTGGGACAGGTCCCACACACAAATGGGTGGATGGGCCAGGTCCTTTGTGAATGGTTTGGGTTGTGCATATGGCCTGTAACATATGTTATATACCAAGATTTAGTCAGGGAAGGATTTAATTTGCATCCCCTAATGGTTTAGTTGCAGTCATGCCTGAAGGCAGAGAAATAGACTAGATTTTGTATTGCTTGATTTTTTTGACTAGCAAGGGCTAAGGGAAACTGGAACAGAATTCTTGATATAGGCGGGATGGGGGATGGAGAGAGAGAGAGGAGGCATTATCAGTTTCCCTTTATATTTAAACATTTTTCTCTTCTTTTCTACACAACATCTCCCTCTCTGCACTGAAAACCTTAGCCTCTTCAGTTTCTAATAGATTTCACTGAAGTGATAATGGCTCCCCAAAAAGCAACTACAGCAAAAACAAACAAAATCCAGTGAATAATCTAACGTCTTGAGGTTCTTTTATTCCAGTGGTCTTAGAATCAGACCTGAGTTTGAGTCTTAGATTTTTGGCCCTGGACAAATCATTTGACTTCCTGCTCTTCAGCTTTCTCCCTGCTATGTAAGGATGATACCATACACACTTGCTATTCCACAAAGTTGTTGTGAGGGAAGAGCCTTGTTAACTTCTAAAGCACTTTATAAATGTGAACTCATTATGGTCATCGCTAATGATAAAAGGATTCAATCTGATGGAAAGACAAATGTATAGCATCCTAAATAGGGAGATACACTTGCATTTCAAAGCTGCTTCTTCCAGATGGAGATTGCCTGGGTTTCAAGTAATTAAGTTTATTCATTCAGCAAAAATGTATTAACTGTCTGTTAGATACTAGACACTGGGGAGACAAAGACCAAATGAAAAATAACACCTGCCTTCAAGGACCTTACATTCTATGGGCAATTAAAAAAAAAAAAGATAACCATCTCCTTTCCAATGCTATCATCTTTTCCAAATACTCACATGTCAGTTCCTTCTCATATACTAAACTAACCAAAGAATTGATCTTCACTGACATTTTTTTTATGTAATTATAGTCCTCAGTCACTTGTGTTTGATGTGGAATTTGAACATCAACACACTGAGCCTGATCTGTTTTACATAGGGAAGTTCTACAAAGGGAAGAAAAGGGGAGGAAAGCATTTCTTCCAGTCTTCCTATGCGTGATAAACTAACTTTCTCATTCCTGTGCAAACCTGGGAAGAACTTACTTGATCCTGCTGTTGAATGCCCCCCACACAAATTAAATAATGAACTGTTTAAGAAGGAAAACAAAGGAAATATGTCAAATCAGCATTCATCTTATCCCAAAGATGGTAATGCCTCCAAGGTTGGATGGCTTTTAATACTCTACCTTTGATGGGGAACCTCCAAGAAATGAACCTCTAGCTCCCTTGGAATACAACAATCGTCAAAGGATACAGTCACATTTCGGGTGCCTTATGCTTATACATAACAAATATGATGTTTGACAAAAGTCAGTTGGCACTGGACATGATGAGAACAAAAGAATGTCACAAACAAAATTGATTCTATTGTAATAAATAGGAAAGGACTCATTGCTGATATGAGTCATTTTTTTGTACAGAGGGAATATATAGACTACCAGAGAGTAAAAATTAAAGTTAAAAACACACACAAAAAATACAAAATTAGAAGGAAGAACTAAAATTAGTTAAACCTGATCTATTTAAGCTATTAATGTCTAAAAATGGGCAAAAGGTAGAAGAACAGATATAAATGGACAGAATATAACAATTTACTAAAGAAGTTTAATGGGTGCAAATCAGTTGTCCTAATGGGGTGAACAAAAGAGACTAGAAAATAACTCAGTAGGGGTGTCTAAGTGACTCAATGAATAGAGCACCAGCCCTGGAGTCAGGAGGACCTGAGTTCAAATCTGGCCTTTAACATAAAAGCTAGCCATGTGACCCTGGGCAAGTTACTTAACCCCAATTGCTCTCCAAAAAGCAAAAAAAGAAAAGAAAAGAACTCAGTAAATAAATAGTGGATCTCTGTGTTACAAAGAGAAAAAAGATATGATAATCAAGGGCTATTGCCCACTAAAATAGAAGAGAATTTAATTTGTAAAATATTGTAGACAAGAATAGAGGAAGATTATGAGTAGCATTGCTTCATTTAACAGTAAGAAGAAGGTTTAAAGAAACATTAGCAATAATAATAATAATAAGCAAAGTCATCCCAGAAGGACACAAACACATGAAAAATAGAAAATATCTGTAAAGAATTTTTTATGAAATTTTTGCCTTTGAAGATAGAGAAGTCACTATGTTTGGACTGTAGCACAAGGGAGTGGAAACGTCACTGATAGAAAGAGTATCCAGACTAGATCAAACGCATGCAAACTAACAGAGCAAAGTCTGTCTCACTTTTGGTTTTGCATCTCCAATCCCTAGCACAGTACTTGGCATTTGGTAGGTACTGAATAAATGTTTGTTGGATAAATGGTTGGGAATTACAAAAAGGCAAATTTGGATTTGATATCAGGAAAGGTAAAAAGTTCCCCCTTACTGTAAGTTTTCATACAGAGGATAGATGACCACTAGTCTAGGATGTCAGTGAGCATTCTTTTGGGGGTATGGGTTGGAATAGATGGTTACTGAGCTACCTTCTCAATCTGAAATTCTGTGATCCTGTGAGGACTGTATTTCCATTTAGGTTATCAAAGAAAACAAAGTATTTCTTCAGATAACAGAAGTGCTTTAAGGAGAAAACAAAAAAGAAAAAGGATTTGAAAAGGCAGAGGGAAATCCTAACTTGTATCACAAGGTAAAAGAATTGTTCTTATAGGGCATCGGTTCTCAACCTGTGAGTTATGTTCAATTTGTAACAATGAAAATACATCCTGCATATCAGATAGATTCATAACAGTAGCAAAATTACAGTTATGAAGTAGCAATGAAAATAATTTTATGGTTGGAGGTCACCACAACATGAGGAACTGTATTAAAGGGTTGTGGCATTAGGAAGGTGGAGAACCACTGTTATAGGGTTTACTGAGATTTTCCAGTAGGTATGCCACATATTGTATAGAGTTTATAGTTACAATGACACAGAAATGTGTGATTCCCCCCAACTATCTCATCAGCCTAAACTTTCAGAGTGACATAATTCCACATGGCAGAGAATAATACTATGCCATGAGCAAAAAAAAAAATTAGACCCACTAGGCTAACGTAGAAATAATAGGAAAATGTGACCCAGAAAAAGAAAGAACCACTAAATATTGGAAACTAAATAACTAGATAAAAGATACATGAATCTGTCTGCAGAGAGGAAAATGAGAACATCTTAGGAGAGAGGAGGTTATTGTGGTTCAAAGAATCATGAGGTGGACCCATAGGTCCCATTAGGTGAAAGGTCATTCAGTAATGGTCAGAGAAGGAAGAGAGCAGTAGTGGACTAGTGATTCCCAAGATTGGCTGCATCTGGTAACATTCCTGATGATTCATGTGGGATGATTTCAATGATTACCACTAGCAAGATGCATCACTAAGGATTATGAGGATCTGGGGTGGGGGTGGACATAAATGAAGACTTTAGAGAAGCAAATTGTATTATTGTAATAGGTTCAGAAGAGAAAAATATATTTGGAAAATGATTTTTTTTCTGCTAAGAAGATGGGATTTGGATTTATTTAATGATTCTTAAATTATCTTTACCTATTTTATGTCAATTGTTTTTATTATCAGCTGCTTTGATTATATTTTATTCTATTTTTACATATCTTGATTTTGTTTTAATATTTCTTGCTTTCTTATGGAATCATTGATTTCTATTTCATCTATATTAGTTTTTAGGGAATCTATTACTTGGGTAAAGTTTGTGACATTTTGAGCTCTTTATTTTCCTTCCAATTCTTTTCTCCAGTGCCTTCATTTTATAATCTCTTGCTTCATTCCTTCTAGGTGTTCATATAGCTCTTGTGAAAAATCTATTTTTTACTTCAAGTCTCTGCTTACCATTGCTATAAAGCTGTTTTGTACTTCTTGGGGGAATCTATAGATTGACAACACTAAATAAATATTGCTTGACACTTACTAGCTATGTGACCTTAGGTAAGTCACTTAACCCCAATTGCCTTACCTTTTTCTCTCCATTATATATATATATATATATATATATATATATATATATATATATATATATATATATATATATA
>JAQQSU010014770.1:0-11334 GCA_028627135.1 Pseudochirops cupreus | reverse complement strand
ATTAAGATACACAGGCACTGTGGTAGGGAGATCCATCCTCCCCTACTGGAAAGTCAGAGAAGCAAGGGGGTGGACATAGGAGAGAGCAGATTGGGGGAGGGGTTATACAGTGGGATGGCTGTTTTGAGGTGTTGGGTAGGGGAAAGATGGGGAGAAAATTCGTAACTCAAAATCTCGTGGAAATGAATGATTTAAACAAGAAAATAAATAAATAAATTTATTTAAAAAAAAAGAATCACAGGACAAGAAGGTGCCTTAAGAGGTCCCTTAAGAGATCATTCAGTCTGAAGTTTTCCAGCTAACTGGCATTAAGGCACTTCATAAAGCAATCTTTGGCACATCCTGGTATTTTGGTTTTCCCCATTCTTTCCTCCTTGATAATTTTTATGCAGAAGAGTAGAGTTGGTTTTGGTCAGAGTGGAGAAAGGAGGGAGGACCAGGTGCTGTGTATCAATAATCCATTTGCTAGTCCGGGCCTGTAGACCCTGATATCGTGAACCTAGGCAGCTTGGTGTAGTGGAAGAACCACTAGATTTGTAATTAGAGGTCCTGGGTTTAAATGTCAGCTCCAGTAATCATCACCTGTGTGACCTCTGTGACCCCCACTAAAAAGGACCTCAGCTCACTTAGGCCAGTTTTTATTTAACCCAACCCAAAAACACAAGGAACTCCCACCTGAGCCTATTAAAAAGTCAAGACGATTCTTCCCTTTGATGGGCCCATCTCCACTAGGTACTTTGATAGTTCTTCCAGATTTAGAATCGCCCTGGAGTTGACATCACAGGGAGGGACTGAATTCCCTTTAAAAGACCAAACCTAGAGGTATATGAACTTGAATGACCGTGTTTGAACAATGCCTTATCAGTAGACCCGAAAGGATCAGAGAAGAGAGGAGTTCACACCTGTCCCTGGACTCACCAGAGGGAAGAGGGGCCTTCCCCAGGGGCAGACATGGGAATGTCTGGTCTTTTCAGCCCTTACCAGAAGAACTCTAGTGAGAGTTTCTCTTCCTGCTTTCTGGTGTAGCCCATTCCACTTTGGGGGTAGCTTTAATTGTTAAAAAGTGTTTTCTTCATTAAGCCTCAGCCCTCCTCTTTGTGTCTTTTTTTTTATAGTAAACTCTTTTTTAAGTTTTTTATTTATTTATTTTTAGTTGTCAGCATTCATTTCCTCAAGATTTTGAGTTTCAATTTTTTCTTCCTGTCTTTCCCCTACCCCCTACCCCAAAATAGCAAGCCTGCTGAATGCCCCTTTCCCCAGACTGTTCTCTCTTAGATCCTCCCCCATCACCCCCCTAACTTTCTAGTCTTTGTATCTTTTATCTCTTGCTCCCATCCCTGTTTTCATGAGACAATCCTTCAGTCTTTGAACATAGCTTGTCATGTTCCCGTAAATCTACTTTTCTTCTGCCTAAGCTCCCTCAATTCTTGGACAAACCCACATATGCATGTAATGATTTTAATACCAGCCAACCCTTGCTCTGGTCTTCTCCAAGAGGTGGGAGGTATGCCTCATCAGTCTTCTTAAAGCACAAAGGTCACTTCCTCCATCAGAATTCTGAACCTTTTCAAAGCTGTTTTCTTTTACATTATTGTGGTCATTATGTAAATTGTTCTCATTCTGCTCATTTCACTACATGTACAAGTCTTCCTGAGTTTCTCTAAACTCTTCACATTCAACATTTCTTATGGCTCATCAATAGTACATTCATATTCCACAGTTTACTTAGTGCTTCCCTAAATGATTGGCACCCCCACTTAGTTTCCATTTCTTTTCTACAACTAAAAGTACTGATGTAAATATTTTATGTGTGGTATGTATCTCCTGGGTAGTATCACTGAGTCACAGGGCGTATACATTTTGGTAACTTTGGGGATATAATTCCAAATTGCTTTCCAGAATGGGTAGACCAATTCATAGCGCTACCACTGGTGAATTAGTTTGCTTTTCCTCCCATTGCCCCTCTAGTAATTTCCATTTTCACCTTTTGTCATCTTTACCAATCTGATGGATGTGAGCTAGAACTTCAGACTTGTTTTAATTAGCATTTTTCTTATTATTCACAATTCGGAGTATTCTTTAAAGGGTTGTTGAGAGCTTGGTTTTCTTTATTTGTAAACTAACTCTTCATATCCTTTGCCAGATATCTCCTGGGAAATGCTTCTCTTCTATCTGCAATGATTTTGCTTGTGGAAAAGCATTTAAATTGTATGCATTGTAGGTTAGGTAAAGCATTTATTAAGTATTTACTGTATATACCAGGTACTATCCTAAGCCCTGGGAACATATAAAAGCAAAGAGAAAGACTGTCACTTTCCTCAAGGAGCTTACATTTTAATGCAGGAAGATAACACATAAAAGGTAACTGAAAAGGGGTGGGGAGAGGAAGATCCAAGAATGAGGTGGAAAAGTCATCAAGAGAGTCAACAGGTGGCCCAATTAACAATGAGCAAGGTTGACCAGGGTATTTCCATAAATGGAGGTTTTTGAGGAGGAATTTCCCAATTAGACCAGGAGACTACAGAAGGGAAGGTATTGCAGCATGAGGGGGCTGCTGAAACAGTGTTCAAATAAGAAATTTGGGGCTGAGCCAAGTTAGAAGATATAATTAAGATGCTTATAACTGAAATTGTTCACAATATCCCCTAGGATCATCTCTATATGCCTTGTTTAGTTATGAATTCAATCCCTAAAGATATCCATATCCTTTGACCCAGAGATCACATCGCTAGGTCTATACCTCAAGGAGCTCAAAGATATAGAGTCCCCACATATACCATATGTAAGACATTGGTCCCAGTTTCAGACCACTTTCTGGTTTTCCTAAAAGTTTTTGTTGAATAAGGAGCCCATATGCTATTAGTTTGCCAAGAAAACCCCATTGAGATTATAGTCCATGTGGCTATCCGATAAAGAGCTGGATGTGACTGAACAACTGAACAATAATGACGGTAGTTGGTGACCTTGTGTTATCAAATACTGTGCCATATGTTCGGTTGCTCCTGTGTCTTGTTTACCTGGGGGCAGCTAGTGGTTCAGTAGATACAGTGCTTGTCCTGGAGTCAGGAAGACCTGAGTTCAAATGTGGCTTCAAGCACTTACTAGCTGTGTGACCCTGGGCAAGTCACTTAACCTCTACCTCAATCTCCTGGGGAAGGAAATGGCAAACCACTCCAGGATCTTTGTCAAGAAAACCCCATGAATAGCATTGGCATGCTGTGATCTACGGGGTCCCAGAGGCAGAGACAACTGAACAACAGCTTGTTTACCTTATCTATTGTATTCATCAACCTGAAAGGTTTTTTTTCTGGTACCAAATGACTTGGATAACTTCTATTTTATATTTACCTTTTAGATATACTTGTTTATGCATATGTTATGTCTTCCAATAGTGTATAAGTTCCTTGGGGGCAGGGACTATTTTATTTTTGTCTTTTTAATCTCCAGTTCCTAGCATAGTGCTTGGAACATAGTAGGCACTCACTAAATTCTTATTGATAGATTGATTAAATAACAGCAGTTTATTTTCTTTTTACCTATGCTGAGTCCTTCAATTTCTTTTCCTTGTCTAATTGCTATGGCCCTTCTAGAACTATGTTAAATAATAATTCTGACAAAAAACATTCTTGCTTTTTATTAGAAAGGCCTCTCGTGTTTTTCTGTTACCAATAATACTAGTTTTTAGTTTTAGGTATAGTGGTTACCATAGTAAAGAAAAGTCCATTTATTCTTAATTTTTTGAAACATAATATATTTTTATTTTATCAAAAAAATTTCTTAAGATATTTATATGAGCATGTGAGTTTTATTATTTTTGCTATTAATGTAATCTATACTTTATTAAAGTATAAAAGTATATATAATTTTATATATATAAAACTATAGTTTACACTTTTCTGAATACTGAGCCAATAATACATTCTTGGTATAATCCAACCTGGTCATAGTGAGTAATATTCTAAATATGTTTCTGCAACCTCTGTTAAGGTTTTTTATCAATATTCATTAAGGATAGTAGATACTGTGCAAATCTGAGAAATATGTATATTTCTTGTGGTCCTCATTCATTAATCACCAGAGGGCTGTCATGTCCAGCTCTTCTAAAATTATATTCAGGCACTTTATTTATTTTTTCTTCTTTATCTTTTTTGTTAGATTTATCTACATTTCTACATATTAAAGTTCTAATAATTATTATTTTACTATTTCTCAATCTACTTTTCTGAGTCCATCACCTTCCTATTGGTTTCATCATGAGTCCTCAGAAATTGTGATTGGTCATTGTATCAGAATTCTCAAGTTTTATGTGTGTGTATGTGTACATATATATGAATGTATGTGTGTATATTTAATACATATACATGGATATGTGTGTGTGTGTGTGTGTGTGTGTGTGTGTGTATAGTTTTAGGGCAGCTAGTTGGTACAATGGATAGAATGCTAGGTCTGGAGTCAAATGAATTCAAATCTGGCCTCAGATACTACCTGTTCACACAGCAAGTCACTTTACCCTGTTTGACCCAGTTTCCTTGTCTGTAAAATGAGCTGGAGAAGGAAATGGCAAAGCACTCCAGCATATTTGCCAAGAAAACCCCAAATGGGGTCCTGAAAACATGGACATGACTGAAAAATGACTGTTGTTTTAATCAGCCAAGATTCACCTTCTCACTTTCCTATCCCAACTCTTCCCCATCCCATTGAGAACATAAAGAAAACCAAAAGCCATTACACACATATATAGTCAGTCAAAACAAATTTCCACATTAGCTATGTCCTAAAAAATATTTATCTCCCCTTGCATTCCGAGTCCTTTATTTTAAGTAACAGGTTCCATCATTAGGCCTCCAGAATCTTGGTTGATCCTTATGCTGACAAGGGGTCAGCATAATAGTATTTTTTCACACTTATACATCATAATTTGTTCATCCATTCCCCAATTTCTGGACACCCTCTTGGATTCCTATTCTTTGTTACTTCAGAAAGAACTATTAATATATTTATACATCCTTAGAATTTAAGACTAATCTTTCTCTTAATCTAACTTCTAATTCCTCTCTTTCCCCTTTCCTTCCTCTTTCCCTATTGAGTGAAATGTATTTTTACCAACTCTGTGTGTGTGTATGTGTGTTCTTCTTTTGACTAGGTCACATGAGTGAAGTTCAAGTGTCAGCCACTTCCTTCTTCTCCCTCTGTCTTATTTGTGTAGATGTCTACTTTTGCCTCTTCATCATGAGATAATTTTCCCTAGTCTTCCTTCCCTTCTCCAAGTGTATTCTCCTTCTCTTTTCCCCCATTGTTTGTGTAAGATCATCAAGACCTAAGAGAACCATTAACAAGCCTTAATTTGAACTCCCTCCATGAGTCCTGTTGATGATGGGGATCAGAGGGGATTTCTCTTCTGTTTTTCAAGTCAGTTGTTTTTGCTTTAAGATACTTTTTATTTTAATTTTTTTTTTTACCTTTGACTTAGTGTTACTAATATTTCTTATTGACCGATAGAGTCATTGGGTTCTGTTTGGTCCATTCCAATATTCAGGAAGTTCGTTGCTTGGGCAAGGTTTTGTCCCTCTTGTGCCAAGTTACTAATTCTTTTCTAATTATTTCTCTCTCAGCTTTCATTTCTTTTCCAGTTTTTTCTCAATCACTCTCATTCCATTTATGAAAACATTTTTTTAGCTCTTTTTTTTTTAAACTCTTGCTTCATCTCTCCCAAGAATTCTAGTTGAATTTGTACCCAAGCTGTGTTTTTCTCTGAGGTGATGTTTGTAGATGTTTTAGAATCATTCTCTTCTTCTGTGTTTGTGCCTTCTAATTATTGTGGGATCCTTTATTTGCTTTCACATTCTCTCATCCTACTTCCTGACTTTGGATTGGATGTTAGGGCTAGACTCTGCAGTACTTCTGGAGGGAAAGTCTGGGCAGGTCCTGTTGCTGCTTTCTATAGGTATTGAGTGTTGTGCTTCTTTTTGGGAGGGGTGTCTTTTTTTTGGAAGGGGGAAGGCAGGGCCAAGTTAAGTGACTTGCCCAAGGTCACACAGCTAGTAAGTGTTAAGAGGCTGGATTTGAACTCAAGTTCTCCTGATTCCAGGGCCAGTGCTCTACTCACTGTGCCACCTAGCTGCCCCAAGTGCTTTTCTAGTATCTCAGGAACAGACGGGGGACCTGAAATTTTCAGCATTCCCAAAGTAGTCTGATTCAGGAAAAAGTTTGATTGCTGCTCCGCTGTTTTGAGCCCTGAAAGTTCCTGGTCTGGGTTTGTATCTGAGCAGGTGTAGACTGCTACTGGACTCTACCCCTGTCAGCCAACCAGAAAGTTCTCTTGACTTAGAGTGGCAAAATTGAGGGTCCCTTTTGGTCTGGAATTCTAGCCTCAGTTATTCTTCTGTAGTCTAGGCTGAATATTAGAAGTGAGACCCTGCTTCGTATCTGAAGTCTGAACCCCACCACTGCTGTTGCTGCTGGCTTCTGAACTTCCTCATTTTTCTGTGTGCAATGAAGGGCCACCCTATCTTGGATCACTACCACTATGCACAGGTCCCCTTCTCACCCCACCCTGCATTCAGCCTGGGATTGGTCAATATTGCTTGTTGGCACCTGTCTCTATCATAGTGCCCCACTGTGGGTGTCCTGGTATGGGACTTCCTTTTGTCTCAGTTCTCAACTTCTTCCTAAGTGCTGGAGTGCTCAGCTCATCATGCTCCTGGCTGAGCTGTCCCCACTCTCCAAAGACCTCCCTGTCTGTGTCCCTATGCTGAACTGGGCTGGACGAAGGACTTTTTCTATATTTCTGCATTAGGATTCAGTTTGGTGCATTTTTAAAGCTCTATTAGGAGAAATTCATGGAGAAGATCTCATTGCCTTGGCTTCCCATCACTCTACCATTTTAGCTCCTGACCTATGGATTATTTCTATCTGGTTCTAAACATTCCAAGCAGTTTTCTTTTGTGGTTTCTTGAAATGCAGTATTCAGTGGTTGGGTTTTTTTTGTTGGTTTTGCTTTGGTTTTGTTTGGGGGTGTTGTCATTTTTTTCGGTTTGGTCATAATTTTCAGAGAATCCGATGATTCTTAAATTATCTCCTCATCTTGTTTTCCAGATCAATAGTTTCTGTTAATCAATACACTATATATTATAATTTTCTAGTCTACTGACTTTCTTCTAGTATTTCTCATTGCATTATTAAACTTTTGAGTGGTTTTTATTTTTTAGGCTTTTCGTTGTGTAGAATGTTTTTGACTTTCTTTTCGACATTATTATTCCCCTGACAACTATGCCCGCTTATTTTGTGCTTCAACTCTTTTTTCAACTCTTCATTTTTCCACCCACTCTTGTATTCCTTATAGCCAATCCATTATTTTTCCTTAGGTTCTACTTGGAATTATTTTCTTCTTCTGAGATTTTTATCTTGGGTTGGAGTGGCTATGCCTGTGTCCTGCCTTTCACCGGCTTGCTGCCATATCCCAACTAATGCCTTTCCCTCTTGTAATCTAGATGTGATTTCCCTTCCACCCTTCTTCATGAAGTGGCTGGATCTTGACCTTGCTACTCCTCTATTATGGTCCCTTGCTGGGAAACTGCCCTATACCAGACCCTGCCTCTTTATACAGTTTACACCTGGGACCTAGAGCTAGGACCACACCCTGCTCCCTGCTCCATTCCTTTAGAGAGAAACTTATCAAAATGTCGACTGGCACAGTCCCCAACTAGGAAGGTATCTTGCTTTGGACTTCAGCTCCTAGTTTATTCTCCAACCAGGATGTCACTAACTTCCACATATACTTGACCAGAAGATATAGGTGGCCTTGGGCCCAGTTGCCAGATCTTTTGACACAGTTGTGGGCAGGGAAGGAATGAGAACCCACTCTTTGGGTTTATTGAATCCTGTTTCATGTGAGCTCATTTTTTGGGTTTTCATTATTTCTGATATGATTTTTGGGAGAACTGGACTTGACTAGAACTTCTCAATGGTCCACTTTTCCCTGCCATAACTATATATAGTCAACCAAAACAAATTTCTGCATTGGTCCTATTCAGAAAAGTTTGTCCCATTCTGCACTCAGAGTCCTTCACCTCTGTCAGGAGGTGGGCTACATGTTTTATTATTAGTCCTTTGGAGTCATGGCTGGTCATCATGCTATATCAGCAAGCACCCTAGTGTACCCAGGAAAGCAACTCAAAATGGGTTAACAGTTTCACTTTCATCAATCAAACAAATATCATTTACCTAGTTCAGGGGGAAAAGTTGGCACCCTGAACTTCAGAGAATGCAAACACAAGTTACAAGCAGACGAAGAAACAGATCAGCAGACGGGCTCCCAACCATCTGACCATTACATCCATGCCTATTCAGCCACCAGAGAGGGAAGCACCAACATCCAGGTTTTCAAAGCCAGGGGGGCTCAACGGCTTCCCAGAGTCTCGTCTGGCCAAGTCACCCAACTCTTCTCAAAGTGAGCCCCAAAGCAAAAGCTGCCATCAGGGTATATATAGCCTTCTCCTGGATCAGAGAATGTCACAGCCCTCTGGACCCACTGCCCAATCACAAAGCTACAAGGCTCAGACAAGCCTCCTGCCACAGGCGCCACGTGACCACATTCAGCCTGTCAGGGGGCAGAGTATACTTTCAAATCTGGGAAGGTTCTCAGAGTCACTTAGCCACTTTAGCAAAGGAGCTAGGGGCGGGGAAGGTCTTCAGATGCCCATACATGCTACTCATCAGGGCTCATGATTCTTTCAGAGTTGTTTGTCTTTATCCTACTGTTGTCATTGCCTAGATTGTTCTGGTTCTGATCAGTTCCCAGTCCATACACGTTCATACAAGTCTTCCCAGGTTTCTCTGAAACTGTCACCCTTCTCCTTTTTTACCACACAATGATATTCCACCATGTCTGTACACTATAACTTGTTTGGTTAACCATTCCCCAATTTATGGGCCCCCCTTCAGGTTTCCATTTTGTCACCTCTAAAAGAGCTCTAAGTATTTTTTTTTACATCCTTAGAGTTTGTTTTACTTAGGACTAATCTCTCCTTTAATCTACCCTCTCTCTAATTCCCCTTTTCCCTTCTTTCCTTTCACTCCTGTTGAGGGAGATGTATTTTTGTACCCAACTCTGTGTGTGTGTGTGTGTGTGTTCTTCTTTCCTTTGACCAGTTCAGATGAGAGTGAGGTTCAAATGTCAGCCACTCTCCCTGACTCCCTTCTCATTGTTTGTATAGGTATCTACTTTCTTTTTTTTTTTTTTGCCTTTTTTTTTGGAGAAAGTAATTAGGGTTAAGTGACTTGCCCAAGGTCACACAGCTAGTTTTGTGTTAAGTGCCTGAGGCCGGATTTGAACTCAGGTCCTCCTGACTCCAGGGCCGGTGCTCTATTCACTGCTCCACCTAGCTGCCCCAGATGTCTGCTTTCAAACCCCAATTATGTGAGATAATTTTCTCTAATCTTTCTTTCCCATCCCCTTCCTTCCTTCCACGTATTCCTTTGCACCTCTCCTTCTAGTCTCTTCTTAAAATCATCAAGACACAACAGAACCATTTCAGATCTTCTTTCTAGTAGTTAGACTCTGTGTACACAGAGGATGATCAGGTCCAGCAGGGACACTAATATCTCCCCATGTTATAGTGAAGCAGTTTATCCTTGTTCAGCCCTTGATCGTTGTTCATCTGTGTTTGCCTTTTTATCTTGTACTTAACTCCTATGTTTGAACTTCAGAATTTCCAAGCAGCACTGGCCTTTTCATCAGGAATGCTTCAGCTTTGCTAGGTAAATTATTCTTGACTTAAAACCTAGATCCTTTGCCTTCTACAATACTGTATTTTACCTCTCCACTGCTTTACCATGGTGACTAAATCGTGTATGATCCTGACTAACTATGGCTCCTTCGTTCTTGAATTCTTTCTTTCTGGCTCCTTGTAGTATTTTTTCTTTAACTTGGAAGCTCTGGATTTAGGCTATAATCTCTCTGGGAGTTTTCATTTTGTGGTTTCTTTCAGGAGGTGACCAGTAGATTCTATTTCCATTTTGCCCTCTGGTTCTAAGAGATCTGGGCAGTTTTCTTTTAAGATTTCTTGAAATATGTATATACACACACACACACACACATACATACATACACACACACATATATATACACACACACATATATACATACACACACACATATATACACACACACACATACATACATACACACACACATATATACGCACACACATATACATACATA
Organism: Pseudochirops cupreus; assembly: GCA_028627135.1. Lineage (NCBI taxonomy): Eukaryota > Metazoa > Chordata > Mammalia > Diprotodontia > Pseudocheiridae > Pseudochirops > Pseudochirops cupreus. Next base: position 1,112 of record JAQQSU010014770.1, on the reverse strand, counting down.
CACACGTATATACATACATACACATATGTACACACATATATACATATATACACACACATATACATACACACATATATACACACAAGCACGTATATTCACACACACACATGTATATACATACACATATATACACATACACACATACATACACACATGTATACACACATGTACATACACACATACACACATGTATATGCACACGTGTATATACATGCATACACACATATATACACACATGTATATGCACACATATATACATACACACGTATATACATACACACGTATATACATACACACATATACATACACACATATATACATACATGCACACATATATACACACGTATATACGTACACACACATATATACATACACACACATATATACATACACACATACATACACACGTATACACACATATATACATACATACACACATGTATATACACACATATATACATACATACACATGCACACATATACATACACATATACATACATACACACATGTATATACACATATATACATACACACATATATACACACATGTATACACACATATATACATACATACACATATACACACATGTATATACACACCACATATATACATACATACACACATATACACACACGTATACACACACATATATACAGACACACACGTATATACATACACACATATATACACAAACATGTATATACACACGTATATACATGCACACACATATATACATACACACATGTATATACACACATATATACACACACGTGTATAAACACACATACATACCTATATACACATATATACACACATGTATATACATACACATATACATACATACACACATGCGTATATACATACACACAGATATACATACATACACACATATACACACATGTATATATACACACACATATATACACACACAGATACACACATGTATATACACACACATATACACACACATGTACATACACACATATACATACACACACATATATACACACACATATATACACACGTATATACACATATATACATACACATATATACACACATGTATATACACACACCACATATATACATACATACACATATATACACACA